>CM053749.1:5245135-5484504 GCA_028658305.1 Pachyuromys duprasi
GCCATTCTGGTGGGTGTAAGGTGAAATCTCAGAGTCGTTTTGATTTGCATCTCCCTGATGGCTAAGGACGTTGAGCATTTCTTTAAGTGTTTTTCTGCCATTCTATAATCCTCTACAGTCAGCTCTCTTTTTAGCTCCATACCCCAAGATTTATTTATTTTTATTGTATGTATATGGGTGTTTTGTCTGCACATATGTCTATGTATCACATTCATGCTGTGTCTGCGGAGGCCAGAAAAGGGCCTTGGGCCCTCTAGAACTGATGTTACAGATGCTTTCGAGCCACAGTGTAGGTGCTGGGCAGCTGAACCCAGATCCTCTGTAAGAGCAACGAGTGTTCAACACTGAGCCATCTATCCAAATGCTCTTGCAGAGGACCTGGGTTCGGTTCCTTGCACCCACATGATGGCTTACATCCATCTATAATTCTAGTTCCAGGGAATCTGTTACTTTATCACCTCTGAGAGCCATCAGACATGCACATGGTGTACATACATACATACATACAAAACATTCACACACATGAAATAAACATAGAAATCCCTTGAATCAACTTGATATTCTTATTCCTTCTATGATTATATGCCAATGCTTTCAACAGCTCAGTTAACCATAAAGTCTCCCACTATGTGCTCTAGATCTGGAATCTTCTGTATTTACCTTCATACTTGAATTCTGGGTTACTCAGCTCCTTTCTAGTAGACAGCTCTGCAGCACCCACTCCCTTTTTTCAGCTTGTGAGGGCTTATGAAGGATGGTTGATAACATCTGGAACTTACAACTTGAAGAAAATCTTGGCAAAAATAAGTTAATGTCTTCTAGTTTTGGTGGTTCTCAAAGTCACAACAAGATAAAATCATGTCTAGTATTGATATTATTTAACTTCTTAATGGAGCCAATGTAAATACTTTAAAATATATTTTTAGTATTAAACATATACAACATTGTGAATATTTGGAAGCATGTTGCTTGAAAAATTTAGGAGACTTTAAAACCCAGCTAGAAATATTAAAAATCAGAGAAAATAGACTGCACATCTGTACTGGATGGAATAAAATTTGTTTTCAAAATGAAGTCATTGTTGAAATGAGAAGCATGTTATAGTTTATATTATAAATTATACCAGCCATTATAGTAATATAGCAGTTTAAAATACCAAGAGATTTAAGTTAGACTAAGCAAAGAGGAATGGTTATATCAGATATTGGAAAAAAAAAAACAAAAGAAAGTCTTTATTGACACAAGGAAAGACATATGGACCAAAGAAGTAAAATACAGTATAGAGAAATTGATTCATGTGTACATATAAAAATAAAATTCTATTAAATTAATAATAAAATAAAGCACAATTAAATGAATGTTGGGACAATTGGCTAGCTATAAAAATAAAAATAAAGTCTTTTATTTAAATTTTGTTAGCACACAATACATTCCAGATGGATTAAATAGCTAAATGTAAGAAATAGAGCAATTGAGAAAAATACATGGAAGATTTTATTTAAAATTTTGGGAGTAAATAAGTAGCATTTAATAAACAAATTTAAGTTCTATAAAAGTTTAACTTTCCATATGATAAAAGTATAAAGTTAAAAAAAACATGTCAAACTATATGAAGATGTTTCCAACATGTGAAACAAAGAGTTAATATCTATAGTACATCATGAGCTCTCCCAAATCTCTGTAAAGAAAACAATAAAAACTGAGTACAGATAGAAACAAGGTTTTCCAAGAAAAGGAAACACAAATAGTCAATAAAGTCTAATTAGTGGTCAGGGAAGTGTAGATTGAAACTACAGTAAGATAACACTCTTTGTTAATTAGATTTGAAAAAAAGTCATTGTTAATATCCATTGTTGATATACAATAGGGAAATTGGTACTTAAAAGCTGTGAAAAGTAGAATTGCTTTCCAGAGGCCCATTCAGGATTATCTCCTTAAAAATGTGCACACCTTTTTGTGTGGCATTTCTAATGTAGAAGTATGCATGATTGAACACATGAATTGACGGATGTACAATGCTATTTGCTATAGTATTGCTTCTGCTAGCCAAAAACTGAAACAAACAATCAAACAAATAAACAATCCAGAGCTCCTTTGACTAAATTCATTAGTCATACTATGCATGCTGCATTGATTGAATGCTATGCTGTATAAAGCTCATAGGAATAAAATGATTTGATATGCTGCCCTCAGGAAAGACCTATGACACAAAGAAACATAATCACAAAAGAGTCTATGTCTATATTAGAAACATGAGTATGTAGATAAGGTAGTGTGTGTAGTTAATTTATGTGATGGACATAGGTAAAGATAAGAAAGACTTTATCAATAAAGGAAAATTTAGGAAAATTAAATATTTGATAATATTTGGGAGATGAAGCTGTTAATAAAAGCCTTTAAATAATTAAAGCCACGAAGGACAGAAAAATTCTAAGTCAGTCTCGAAACTGTTACTTCTTCAGAAAGCTTTATCATATCACAAAGGAAAACTCACTTATTTCCTTCAGAACCTAATGACTATTCCTTTCAGTATGTATTTGGTCAATTCTGACCCATATTATGAACATGGCAGTCAAAAATTAGATATATTCAATAAGATAAAGCAAAATAAGGAGAACAAGCACAAGTGTAGTCTTAAGGCAAACTTAATAAAGCAGAAGACAATTTGGATGCAATTAGAAGGGTAGTAAAGCTTTTTCCCCTATATCAGCCATTTAATTATGGCTGAATTGGATTAATAGGACCAAGTTTGAATGGTTGTAATTTCTTCTTTCAATATCTATAAACTGAAATACTAAGAATAATTTAAAAACAAAGTGGATAATTCAGTCCCTATAAAAGTTTGAAGTTGTGATGATATAATTAATATTCTATTTATTGTACAAATGTGGTGTCCTACCCTTTTGATTACTTTATATTTTGTCAAGCTACATTGCCAGAAGCTGAAGATATAGAAAGGTTGATTTGGGATTTTTATTAACCTCAGCATTGTAGACATGATTTATAGTAGCCCAGAATCAATGGTCTAAGGAAACAGCAAAAGTGAGCTATTCAGCAGTCAATATAAGATTAAAATAAGAGAGTTATTAAAGAAATACTAACAAATACTGACAATAATTTCTTGTATTGTGTTGGATCATAATTTGATAAAACTAGTAATCAGAAGCAGGAAAAATTATATAGAAAATATGCAGATACCTATAAACTAAGCAGTATTCCTTTGAAAAATTAGTGAGTCATTGAAGAAATCATAGGGAAAAAACCTAGAATCAAATGAAAATGAAGTACCCAGACCTTTGGGCTAAAGAAAACACAATTCTAAGAGGGAAGTGTATAGATATGAGTATGTACATGGAGAAGAATGAGAGACATTAGATAAAATATCCATGTATCTGAAGAGCTGAGAAACAGTAAAACCCAGATAAAAATGATGACTAGCAAAGAATACGAAAGTTCACTGAAGTAAAGAGTTGCTCCTTTGAAAAGATAAGCATGATATACAAGCCCTTACCAAGCTAGCCAAAAGAGAACATTCAGACTAATACAATTAGAGATAAAGAGAACATATTATAGTGGATGCCTCTGAAACTCAGAGGATAATCAGAATATATTTTGAAAATGGATACTAAAAGAATGGAAATCTAGATGAAATGAGTAAAATTCTAGACATATGTAACTTGCCAAAATCAAACCAAGAATGTATAAAACTCCAAATAGATATAAACAATAATACTGATGCAGTAATAGGGTCCCAACAAAGACTAGCCCAGGCCTGATGGAGTCACTGGTGAATTATTTCATTCTTTTAAAGAAATAACATCAGTGCTTCTCGGGATGTTCCATAAAACAGTAAATGAAGGAATGCCTTTTTGTTTATTCAGCAAAGATAAAAGACACTGCACAAAAGAACACTACAGATAATTTTTTTGATGGGCTTAACAGCAAAAATCTCAATCTTTACAAGGCAAATTACAGTAACTTATTTACAAATACTTCATAAGTTGGTTTAATGCCGGAAATGCAAGAACGACTTAACATATGCAGATTAGTAAACATAGCACAGCTCATTAGTAAAATAGAAACCATATTTCATTTCAATAGATGCATCAAAAAAGCTTGTAGCCAGGCATGGGAGGCAGAGGCAGGTGGATTTGCATGAGTTTGAGACCATCCTGGCCTACAAAGCAAGTGTAAGATTTCAAGTGTTTGAAATCTTAGCATAACAATGAAACAAGAGCAAGAAATAGGGGTACAAAAGAAAAGAAAGAAGTCAAATTATATTTGTAGACAACTTGATCTCTCACATAAAAGATTTTAAAAACTACAAGAAAACTTTAGATCAAATACATGTTTTCATTAGACTAGTAGGATGCAAACTCAACACAAAAAAACCCAAGAATTTTCTTATGTATAATTTTTTCTGAAAGAAAGAAAAACAACCTCATTAACAATGACCCCAATAAACAAACAGTTAATGTCTGAAGAAATAAACTGAAGAGGACAGTAGAAGATGGAAAAGGTATCCCATGTTCATGGATTAGCAAAGTTAGTCTTGAGAAAATTGCCATATTTCTGAAAGTGATCTACAATCCCCTTCAAAACTCTAAGGACCTTTTTCACAGAACTAGGAAAAAATTAATATGAAAAAACAAAAGACCCTGAATAGCTGAAGCTATCTCGAGGCATCACAATACCTGATACCAAACTTTAATACAGTGAAATAGTAATAGGAACAGTATGGCAGTAGTAATACTATGCCTGTGGCTAAATAAAATAGAGGACTCAGAAACAAGTCTACCCACCTCATCTAATCATATATCAAGAGGCCAAAAAGGCTTGGAAAAGAAGAAGACTGGTGCTGGGGAAACTGTATATCCATGGGTAAAAATACAAATAGGTTGCCACGTCTCACCTGCACAAAAATCAATTCAGAAATTGGCCAATGACTTAAATTTAAGACTTGGAACTTTGAAACTTCTAGAGGAGTGCATAGATAGACCATTTTGAAATCTAGTCATAAGAAATAACTTTCTCAATAAGACCATAAAGCTCAGAAAAGAATAACAAGAATTTTAAATTGGATTGCCTCAGGTAAATGCAAACTAAAAATCTAATGAGAGTCCATCTCATCCAACCAGAATGACTATAAAAAAAAAAAGCAGGGAACACATACTGGTGAGGAAGTGAGGAAAAAGGAACACCTGTACTCTCTTGATGGGACTATAAACTATAGCATACTATATAATACAGCATACAAATTAGTAGGCAGATTCCTCTAAAAACTAAGGATAGAGCTGTCATTTGATTCAATTATAAAATTTTGGATGTACACCCAAAAGAATGTAAACAAGTTTCTACAGAGATACCGGTACACCCAAGTCTGTCATACTGGTAGTCAGAGTAGCCAACGTATGGGATTGCTTGCTGAATTGACATCATATGCTAAGTTAAAGAGGCATAAATGTGAAATGGAGAGGGGAGGTTTGGGAGAATAGAGTTTGTATTTCAATAACAAACATTCAGAGAAAGAAATTAAGGAAACAAACTCATTACACTATATACTTTTACCTGAAACAAGAAAAAAGTGTTTTTGAATAATCCTAACCAAGGAATTGAAAAACCTCTACAATAAAAACTTGGAACACTGAGGTAAACAATTGAAGTAGATACTATATTGAAAAGACTTCTCATGCCCAGGGGTTGGGGGACTTAGCATTGTGAAAATGGCTATCTTATGAAAGTGATCTATGTAATCCTTATCTAAATCCTAAATCCTTATTCTGCATAGCGATGGAAAATTAAAACTTAATTCATGCAGAAGCACAAAGGACCTTGTATACTCCAAGCAATCCTGAGCAAAAAGATGTCACCCAACTTCAAGTTATATTACAGAGCCATATTAACAAAAGCATCATGGTACAGACACAAAAACAGATATGCCAATCAAATGGTGTAGAAGACCTAGATATAAATCCACACAGCTAGAGTCCTCTGTATTGTTTTTGGTTTTTGACAATAATACAAAAAATACTTTGGAGAAAAAACAACGTACTTATAGCAAAGGGTTTGGGAAAAGAAAATATTCACATGTAGAAAGATGAAACTAGATCCCTGTTTGTTACTTTGTACAAAAAAATCAATTTCAAATGGCTGAAAGATCTTGATGTAAGAGCTGAAACTCTGAAACAATTAGAATTAAAAAACAAAGGAATTATTTCAAGACATAGACAGTGGCAAGAACTTCCTAAATAGGAGACTACTTAAAAACTGACAAATGGAACCCCATGAAATCAAAGAGCTTCTGCACAGCTATGGAAACAACACAGTTTACTGAAGTGGAAGTTTCTGGTGTTTTTGAAGACTCAGTTGAGTCCAGTGATGTTTTTCTAGAAGCTGTCTTGTGTGAGGGCATGTGATGTTTTGTTGAAGACTGGCTTGTGAGATGGCACGTGATGTTTTTTCTCAGCTTTCTGATGTGAGGGGCATGACTTTGGCCAGCTGAGAACATGCATGGGTGAACTTTGAGGAGAGGAAATTTGTAGAAGCCCACCAACAGTGAGACAATGCTTTTCAGATCGACAGACATCATTGCCCTGGTCTTCGTGCTCTGACATTTGACCTCGCAGAGAAAAACGTTCCAGAGAACTTCTCAGGGCAATCCAACTGAGAACTTCTCAGGGCAATCCAACTGAGGCTTGTGGTTTTTACTGACTTGTCCTGATGTGCTGCATCATGCTTATTTGGGTTGCTGCTTGGTGTTAGTCTTTGGACTGGATTGCTGGTATCCAGACAATGAAGAGTGGACTCATCCTAAGGAACTACTAAAAAGGTCTGCAACTTCCTTTTCCTAATAATCGTCTTTTCCCCCTATACCTGGTCATTCTGTAGGAGGGAGGTAGAAGCATTTAAGAATCCTAAATAAAGTAGGTTAGGTGAAAAACCTAAGTCTGCAGTTTACCAATAGCCAACAGAATAGGAGAAAATCAATGCCAACTATAAATGTGACATGATTAATATCTAGAATATACAAAGAACTAAAAAACTAATAATTCAAATAACCAAGTCAGTAAATGGGCTAGTAAAATAAACAGGTAGTGCTCAAATAATAAGAGACAAATTTATTCAATAAATGCATGTAAAAAATGTCCATCCTCATTATCAGAGAAATGCAAATTAAAATTGTATTGAGATTCTATCTCACCCCAGCCAGAATATCAGTCATTAAGAAAACAAATAACAAATTCTGTTGAGGATGTGGCCCAAAGTGAACCCATGTGTACTGTGTGTGGGAATGTAAAGTAGTACAGCCACTATGGGAATCAGTATGTTGGTTCTTAAAAAAAACCTCTTAAGACTTCCATGTGATTTAGTTATACCACTCCTGGGTATTTTCCTAAAGAACTCCAAGACAACATATCACAGAGATCCTTGGACAGCAATATTGTAGCAGTGATTGAAATAGTTCAGGTATGGAGCCAATCTAGATTTCCAGGAACAGAGAGACTGTGGAGAAAAGAGGAAGAAAAATCTGGGATGTATATAAAATGGAATTTTTCATCCATAAAGAAGTATGAAGTTATGTCATTTTAGAAAAACATATATAACTGAAGATAACCGTACCAGATGAATTGAGGCAATCTCAGAAAAATAACGCTTTTGAGATTCATAGTTCCTAAGTTTTATGTAGATATGTAAAATTGCAAATGTCTGTGTGACATAAATATAAAAGTGAAACTGGACTTTCAGGAAATAAGTAGGACTAAAAGGAAGGATGGGTGAAAAGGAAGGGCATGTAAGAAAGTTGTAAGGGGGAACATGCTCAACATAAAATACTTAGTTGTATGAAAATGAACTTATGCAACAAGAATGATATCATATACCATGGAAAGTTTAAAACATACACACAGGAATAAAAATAAATGAAAATGCAGTTAATAAAAATTAAAATTTTAAAACATTGTAATCAATGGCTAATGTATATATTGATTATTTCAAATGTAATTTGTAGGGGCCCAAGTAAGGAATATGATGAATAAATATAAGTGAGTAAAATAAGTATATGATTAACTTGTGAATTAAGAGGTCTGCTTGAATGATGCCGGTGTTTGGATAGTAGTGTTGTGCTGATTTGTGACTTCTATGTGCCAGAATCTTTTTTACATTTACTAATTTAGCTATTTAGTATGTGTGCATGTGCATATATGTGTGTGCACATGCATTTATTATGGCATTCATGTGGAGATCAGAGCAAAGCTTACAAGGGTCAGTTTTCTCCTTTCACCACGTGAGCTCTGGGGATCAGATTCAGGTCATCAGTCTTGGCAGCAGAAGCCTCTCCCCACTGAGCCACCCTGCCAGCCCCACATTTCTTCTTGCTTTTTAAACAATAGGATATTGGGAAACACATTGTCAAAACTCAGCTTCAACTGTATTTTGGTTATATTATTAGTATCTATTCCAGTGCTGTTATTGATGTTGAGTTTGGGGAGCTTTAACAGGCAGCTGTGCAAATGTGTGGACACCTCACAGTGAAGCTCTGGGAGGAAGCTTTATTGTGAAGGTAGGGGCAGAACTTCCTAGGAAAAAGGTTGTTCATCCAACTTTTAAGTTATTACAGTTGTCATGAGGTGAAATATTTGCTGCATTTGATTTTCCTGATTTTCAAAAAAAGAACAGAATGGCACATGATGCTGTCATGTGCTCTGGAGCAGTGTGTCTACGGACAAGACCTCAGAGCTTCGAACCCAGTGGCTGCATTGAAACCCCAGCTCTACAGGTACCAGCCCTGGGCTTAGCAAGGTTTTTCTTTGCTTTAGTTTTCTTGGCAAAATGGACATAATTCTAGCTGTGTGGAAGGCATTGGGGCCTGACACTTGTATAGTTCTGTGTGCATTATGCTCATTCTAGGTCCAAGAGGCTTGGGCAAGGGGATGGAGAGTTTGAGGCCAACCTGGGCTACAGATAAATTGTCTCAGGAAGGAAAGCAATACTTGTGCTAGGTGAGTATCAAACATAGGCATTGCTGAACTAGACTCTCCTCTTACAGTAGAGTTGTCCTCTTTTAATTTCAGAGCACTTGTTAGGGTCATTTTATGTGTCTGCTGCGTTACTGTTGCCAGTCAGGAGAACACAATGTGTCAGACACATGTCTTTTCTGTCTGAAGCACAGAACTGGAAAGAAAATACACAATAAAATTTTCTTGTGATTTGAATTATATCTTGTAATCTTGAAACTGTATTTTTAAAAAACTTTTTCAGATTTGATTAACTTCTGAGAAACAAAACAAGCTAGCTGAATGGTCTTCAGCAATTCAATGGATGTGGATCTGGGAATCAGTGAGTTTGTAAACAGAGTGTGGGTCCAGTGTGAGAATGAAAGCTGCCTGAAATGGAGGCTGCTATCTCCCAAGGCTGCAGCCAGGGTGGACCACAACAAGCCATGGTACTGCTTCATGAATGCTGACTCCAGCTACAACAGCTGCTCGGTTTCTGAGGAGGATTTTCCTGAAGAGTCTCAGTTCCTTGAAAGAGGGTATAAGATTGTCTATTCACAGCTTCCTCTTGGAAGCCTGGTTTTGGTAAAGTTACAGAATTGGCCAAGGTAAGAAATGTATTTATTGTTTATTAGTTTAAATTAATAATTACTTAGTTACTGATTTCTTTATTTACTTATGTGCATGCATATTTGTGGGTCTGTATGTGTATGTACATGTATGTATTATGCGTGTCTCTGTGTATGTGTGATTCTATGTTTATGTGTCTGTGTCTGAGTGTGTATTTGTGTGTGTATGATTATGTATGTCTGTGTGCTGTAGCAGATCAAATTCCAAGAGCCTCAAATTCCAAGAGCTAGGCAAACACTACTGCTAAGTTACATGCTCAGCCTGTGCTTTGCATTTGGAGTAGATTTACTTATTTCTAACTTTTCACCCAGAGTTCCTCATGGTTTTAATAAAACAAACTTCCATCTTTAGAGCAGTCTGGGGTTCACAAAGACTGGGTGTAAGTACAGTTTCCATATACCTTCTGTCCACTCAGAACTTAGCCTCTCTCCCAGCTTCGCCCCATACCATGTGGTTTGTTATAATTAGTGAACCTTCACTGACACTTCCTAGTTATCCCCAGAGTTCATGTTGTCTGTGTAAGGGCTCACTCTAGGTTTACACTCTGTTTTGTTAGGCATAATCTCCATAGTGAGGTCTTCATTCTACCATGTGGGTGTGGGGATGGAGCTCATGTCACCAGGCTTCTTGGCAAGAGCCTTTACCTAATGAGCCATCTCATTTGTCCCTTAGTTGCCAATCTCTCGTACTGTCTCTGTTCTCTGAATTATATTAATTCTTCTGGTTTCTTAAATGGAGAGTTAGGTAATTTAATCCATCTCTTATTTTTTTCTTAATTTAAGCAAAGCTACATTTTTTCTAAGAACTGTGATAAACAGACACATTGTATTTCATCATCTACCTTAAAATAGTTAATTATTCATTAAAATAAGTTATTTATAAGTTTGTTTCTAAATGACATATTTGAGGATCTTAATTATTCCATACTTGCTTAAAATGTTTTTCATTAAACATATATATATATATATATATATATTTATTATATTTTACAGTTTTGATTCTGGGTTATTTTTTAACTATATACTATGTATCTTCAGTGTATAAGTCTAGATTTCAGTTAAACTTTCTTGACTTAAAGGCAGTTGTATTGTCCTATCATATGGCTTTAGCTTTTTACTTCAGGACTCTGTATTACTTAGGTAATCATTCCTATCTTTAGCATTTATTTTTCTTGAACTGTTTTCGTAATTTAATCCTTTAAATTTTAAATATTTTTCTCTACATATTTTATTATTCTGAAGGTACCAGTTGCATTTTATTCCTTCCAATTCAGCATTCATATTTGAAATTTTTAAAAAGGTTTTCATTTATTTTACTTTATTTTCCAAATCTTTAATCACTTGTTTTAAGTTTTTTGTAGTTTACACATATACATTATATCTATTTTTATTTCGGTTAACTCAACTTGAAAGCTTGAGTACAATCTAATAAGATTTTGAGAATATTCTCTAAACCATTCCTCTGTGGTAAGCTTTCGTCTTTTGGTGTGTTTGCCTCATGCTATTTTTACTTTACTGAGTCAGTATTTGCTTCCCTTGACCCTACAGGGAGGGAGGAGGCTGGAGAAGTAAGTGAATTGCTGTGTGGTCCACCTGACCTGGGCTTAGCACTTGCTCTCAGTCCTGTCTAGCAGCAGCCTCAGGCCTGGGATCCAAGGAGCCCTGTGGAGAAGCACAGGGCAGGAGCCCCTCACACAGGACTCTGCACAGTTGCAGCTCTTTACCACTCAGCTGTTTGGGTCCAGCCTCCCAGTCTCCTAGAGTACTTCTCGTGGACATCTCCCACCCAAGCCCTGTGGCAGGGTGTCCCTAAAGTCCCTAACTTGTGGTTGCTCCTTGTTTTCAGTAACCATCTTCTAGTCCTAGACAGGGATCTCTTCTCCAATGGTACCTGGCTGTTGAACTCCAGAATGTGACAACAGAAACCATGGATATCGTCTTGGTCCCTGGGGAGTGGAGCAGGCACTGGATTGGTTCCTACTGTTTTGTGTGTACTTTTTGTTTTGTCATGCTTTTTAGCTGTTCTGTCACCTCTTTCGGAACTATCCATTTCCTTTTTCTCTGTTAGCCCAGCTCTATGAATTGCTGGAGTCCCATAGGGGAAGACTCTAATCTGTCTGCACATTGCTGGAATCCCACAGGGAAGACTCTAATCTAGTAACCAAACATGTTCCTTTGCTCTTACTGATCCTATAGGATTTGACTTTATTTTACCCTAGCAGTGTTGTTGTTAACAAAACTAACTTTTTCCTTGGCAATGATCTGCATTAGGTTTTAATGTTCCCGGGGTACCTCAGTGCTCCAATATCTTCACAGTTGCTTTTGGCCTCATTGTGGGTTAGCCCATTGCCCTTAGTTTATCCTGCTAGACTCTCTGTGAAGCTTGTACCATGTTAAAGTTCTCATTTCTCAAATGTGTCAGAGGATTTCTGTGTCATTCCCATTCACACTTCTTTTTTCTCACAGATACTAATACTGTCTAGTCTCAGAGGGAGTTGTAATTATTGATCCTATTTTGGTGTGTACATAGTAGCCTATCACTAAGCTTTATCGTGGGTGTCGCATGGCAAGTACAGTGCTGCTGTATGTGCTCTCCCTGAATTTCTGAGGAAAAGTTACAGGATTCTGACGGTGTATCACCCTTTTAGAGCCTCTTACTAGTTTTGTAAGCTTTTATGCTACAAAACTCAATTATATTGGCTTATATTCTCTATGAAGACCATAAGGAATCAACCATAAAGAAAGGCTATGACCAGCCTATTCTGACATGCACATATGTGCAATAGGCCTTTCAGTCAATGTATAGATTCATGTTCTTACTTCCTCACCATCTTGTGCTGAATTACATTGAATGCTGCCATAACTCTTAATACCTTAGAATGTGACCATATTTGGATGTAGGGCCTTTAAAGAAATGATTAATTACAAATGAGACACAGTAGGTTATGCCTTAATCCAATCTAGGTGGAATCCTTATGAGACAGGGATTGGGGATGCACATGCAGTAGGAAAGAGTGTGAACACACAGTAGAAGGCGGCGGCTACCAGCCTGGAAAGAACCAGAAGAAACAAGCTGTTCATACTCTGATCTTGTCTTACTAGCCTACAGAAGCTACAGAAAGTAAATTTCTTTAGCTTCATCCTCAATCTGTGATAGTTTGTTATAACAGTCCTAGCAAACTAACACACAGTTTTAACAAATGTGTGAGCTCTGTGCCCCCGCCTTTTATTTTTCTTTTTTGTTTTTTCGGGACAGAGTTTCTCTGTGTAGGCCTGGCTATACTGGACTCGCTTTGTAGACTAGGCTGACCTTGAACTCACAGAGACCTGCCTGCCTCTGCCTCCCCAAGAGCTAGGATTACAAGTGTGTGCTCTTGCACTGGCCTGTGCTCTTTTTTAAAAATTAACTTTAATTTTAAATTTTATATATTAATTACAGTTTATTCACTTTATATACCAGCGGTAGCCCCCTCTCTCATTCCCTCTCAACTTCACCCTCCCTCCCTTTCTCATCTCCTCCTATTCCCCTCCCCAAGTCCACTGATAGGGGAAGTCCTCCTCCCCTTCCATCTGACCCTAGACTATCAGGTCTCATCAGGACTGGCTCCATTGTTTTCCTCTGTGGCCTGGTAAGGCTGCTTCTCCCTCAGGGAGAGGTGATCAAAGAGCCAGCCACTGAGTTCATGTCAGACACAGTCCATGTCCCCCTTACTAGGGAACCCACTTGGATACTGAGCTGCTATGGGCTACATCTGTGCAGGGGTTCTAGGTTATCTCCATGTATGGTCCTTGGTTGGAGTATCAGTCTCAGAAAAGACCCCTGGGCCTGTGCTCTTTTTAAACGAGAGCTTTTCTGGGGATCAACTGTGACAATATTATAAAAAATATTATTTTTTCACACATTAATAATTAACACAAACATTAATTGATTATATAAGATTCAATATTTTGAGGGACATATAATATGAACATTTACTGAAATTATCATAAAGGGATTTATAGTTCTCCATCATTTTTCATTTCTAAAGCAAACATTTTGAAAGCAGAGTTGAAAATTCATTTTGAAAGCAATTCCCAGTGGGAAATTTGAAGTTTCAGTAGTTTAATTGTAATTCAAGAATGAATTTGCTTTTATCAATTAGTATATCTGAAAAACAGAAAGTTTTATTAGGAATTAGTAACTTAAGTAAAGGATTTGAAATATGTTTTAATCCAGTCCCTAAATTATCTTTAGTTTGTGATTATTGCCATCAACAGGCTTGAAAAAAACAGCTGCATCTCTCCTTTTTCAGAGGGTTGAATGCATTTCAGACAGTAGACTGTGTTTCATTTCTGTTCCTCTTTATGAGCTAAGTTGAGCACAAATTTAAATTTTAAATTAAGAAACTGAAATCCACTTGTATTGCTTATTCAGTAGCACAAATGAATAGAGTGATAGTAAGATAAATAGTAAAATGTAAAAATAGAGTTAACCCACAAGAAACAGTCCGACATTGGATCTTAATTAAGTACTGCTCTAGATTCTGAAGTAGAAAGATAGCTTCTGGCTGCAGAGATCCTTAGCAGCAGAGCACTGACTGAGCGGGCTTTTACTAACCTGTGGCTTTACAGGCCGCTTTTAAGAGCAGGAACGCCGTCTCCCCAGCAGTTAGTTACTGTTGCTCAAATGAGCTGACTCAAGAAGGGTAAAGAGAGATTGATGTAGAGTCTAGAAAGGCTTATTAGTTTTTCTATAATTAAAAACAAACAGTTGTGAAAAGAGTAGTACTTTATGTATTGGTATCATAGTTAATTTTCTTCCACATTCTGGCACACCACATACTTATGAACCTGTAAAAGGCACACACATCGCCTCCTGCTAAACAAAGGGGAGATATTTCCAAATCACTCTTGTTTTCAGCTCACCAGTTATTCTACATATACAGTCATCTTATCTTCCTAGGGTTGCCATAGCACATTTGAGCTGGCTACATAATGCAGATGTATTTTTCTACAGGCTCAAGTCCTGAGATCAAGGTATCACATGGCTAATTTCTTCCAAGGCTCTTTCTTTGACTTACAAATGGACACCTTCTTGTCCTATCCTCATACACTCTACCCTCTGCATGTCTGTGTCCTGTCTCTTCCCATGAGACAAGTTGTCTTGGACACAGAGTCTATCCTAATGAGCTTAGATTTAACTGAGTTGCTTGTTGCTATTGTTGTTTTGAGACAGCCTCTCATGTAGTGCAGCTGACTTGGACTCTTGACCCTCCTGCCTCTGACTCCTGAGTGCAGGGAGTACACGCAACACCATATGAGCTTTCTTAGTTACATATTTAAAGGTCCTTTTTTCTAAATACAGTCACCTTCTAAGACAAAGGAAATTAGGTTTTCAACATTTCAATTTGGCAGGACAAAGTTAAGCCCTGTGATAATGACAGACTCTTAATTTATCAAAAACAAAAATGTATAGGCTACACATTTGATATCACACAAGAGACCATAGAGGGACCCAGGTGCCAACGTTTAAGTGAGAGCGTGGGTTTCTTGAATCACACTAACTCTCCCACTTTACAGGGCTAACTACACAGCACTGGACAGATGTGTGGTTTTCAGCGTTGCAGTGTTAGATACAGTTTAGGTATATGCATAATAGATCTTGAGCTATAAATACTTGTCAGAGTTCTACGATGATTTTCCCCCCATGGAATCCTCACTTGGTTTCTGTCCTTTTTTCCT
This sequence comes from Pachyuromys duprasi, assembly GCA_028658305.1. Taxonomy (NCBI): domain Eukaryota; kingdom Metazoa; phylum Chordata; class Mammalia; order Rodentia; family Muridae; genus Pachyuromys; species Pachyuromys duprasi. The sequence continues at coordinate 5,260,479 of CM053749.1, forward strand.
GCTTTATTCCCACAGTAGTGTGCCAGATGTTGGAATGCTGGAACAATATTTAAAACTTAATTTAAATTGAGCATGCTGGTACACCTGTAATCCCAGCACTCTAGAGGATGAGGCAGGGGGATTATTTGAGGCTAGGGGGGAAAATAAATCTGTATAAAATGTTTGCTATGGATAAAAAAAATGGATTGGATCCTAACAAAGCATTTCAAACCAACAATTTGCATTTTGCCACTTGAATACAAAATAATCATTTTAATTTCAGAGGTGCAGTTTTCCGTGATAGTCAATTTATATATGTTCACATGAAATATGTAAGAAAATGATGATTTAATACATAGGTTAAATAGGACACATAGCAGTAATTAGTATGATTTATCTGAAAGCAAAAGGCAGCCTTTCTCAGACAAACTTCTCTACTTCCTGTTCAGTTTTAGGACCTGGTAGCACACCTTTGCTCTGGGCTCCATTTTAAGGCAGCAGCATTTCTCACTGGTTGAATGGGTGAAGGGGAAAGGTTCTTATATGCTGTAGAAACCTTACCTTGTGACTGTGTTGCAACCTCAGATTTACCATCGAGCAGGGGATCTAGAGAGGCCAGGTGTTCTCTTATGGTGAGCACACTTGACACATTACACCCTACACAACAACATCTTCCTGAAAGCTCTGTCTGCAAAACCCATGTTTTCTTGCTTCAATAAAGAAGATATTTTCCTACCTCATCAGGAGGTGGGAGGTTGGTGGTGATGGGTACCACAGAATGCTCTGGGAGCTCTTGCCAGTTAACTTGCCCAGGATACCACACTCTTTTCTGCCAGTTCTACCCGAGAGCCTAGATCAGAACTGCGGAGTGTAAAATTGCCTATCATGTTCTGCTTCATTTTCTACTGTAGCATTAAATAATCACTTAAAATTATTTTTAAAATATTGAACAAATGCATTACTTGAATGTTCCAGTTTTCTTAGTTGTGCTAAATTTGTTTGTTTGGGACATGGTCACACTGTGTAGCCGGGCTGGCTTGGAACTGGATGTTGATCAGCCTAGCCTCAATTTTACAGAGGTCCATCTGCCTCTGCCTGTGCGTGCTGGGTGAAAGGCCTTAAATGTGTTTTCACTTATATACGTAATCAGAGCATTTTGAAGATGATTGTGGCCTGTAAGTGTTTTAGCTTTCCTCTTAATATAGAATCTAATAAATCAAATAAATAAAGTGGAGTGGGTTTTCTCACATCAGCAGTTTTTCAGGACTTGCTCTCTAATTTCCGGTTTAGACTACGTATTGGATATTGTTTTCAGTTTTCACTTAGCAATTTTATCATGGACCTGAGCTTTCAACTGCTGATGTGAAAAAGAAAAATCAGGGGCTAAAGAAATGGCTTAGCAATTAAGAGTACATATTGCTCTTCTACTGTCTGACATGCACATACCAATAATTAAATAGTAATAATTAAAAGAAAAATCAAATTTAGACAGAAAGTAGAAAACTGAAAGCTACATAAATGGTAACTGATTGTCCAAAGGGGAAAATGAGGTCAATAGAGGTTTCTATCACAATAAACATTCCATTATATCTATCCATACATAGCTTTTCAAGATAGTTTCTTTTTTTTTTTCTTTGTAGCCTTCGCTGTCCTGGACTCGCTTTGTAGACCAGGTTGGCCTCGAACTCATGGAGATACATCTGCCTCTGCCTCCTGAGTGCTGAGACAACAGGCACGCACCATTGCACCCAGCCAAACATATCTTTTTTAAATTTAAATTTTATTTTATATGTCTGTGCCTTGTGCCTGTGGAAGTCAGAGAGGGCATCAGATCCTCTAGAATTGGAGTTGCTGATAGTTGTGAGCTGCCATGTGGGCGTTGGGAACTGAACCCGGATGCTCTGGAAGAGCAGGCAGTGCTCTAAACCACTGAGTCATCTCCCCAGCCTCTCAACATATTTTTAAAATAAAAATTTACGTAGAGTTTTGAATATTTTTTTTAGCAATCTAGTGACTTGTCATTGGAGCAGACAGAGAGGAAGGAACAGTTTAGAATGGTGAAGCTGCCCTTTCTGTAGTTCACTCTACAGTGTCATCACTGTTTCAGCTATGAGCTATTTTTCTGCCTATCACTTATGAGTCTTTCTGTTATCTATTTGCTTATAGATATGCATCTATCATTTATCTATAATCTATCACCTATCATTTATCTTTAAGCTATTATTACTTTATAGCTGTCTGTCTTTTATTATCTAAAAATCATCATTTACCTATAAGCCATCATCAATGTATATCTAGCATAGCATAGCTGTCTATCACCTATCTACATATCACCTGTTATCTGTCAAATATATATATATGTCTTAGCTCTCTACTGTCTATAATATCATCTGTCTGTCACTTCTATCTACCTATCTATCTATCATCTATATGTATGTATCTGTCATCTATGTATGTATGTATGTACGTACGTATTTGTCTATCATCTATGTATGTATGTATGTATGTACGTATGTATGTATGTATGTATGTATGTATGTATCCATCCATCCATCCATCCATCCATCCACATAGCTTTCTCTCACTTTGGCATAAGCCATGTCAGTGGTTAACATTTTGGTAATTAATTATTCTTCTTAGCTAGAGTTAATTTAACTCTGCAGAGAATTTGATGTATCTTCCCCCTCCCTTTTGCCCTTCAGTGGTATCTTACGGTTTCTGGATATCATTTCTTTTAGAATCCTTTTTTTCCCTGTCTGTGACAATATCAAAACATTTTGTAGTTACAAAGATATAATTTATTACTTGTTTATTTTATGTTTGAAGAGTGTAAATAGGAATAAGTTTGTGTTTGTAGAAGTCATTAAAATTCAAAGAAATAAGTTCAATATTTGATTGTGACAGAAGTGTCAATGGCTTCCTTTTTTAAAAGAATGAAAATTATTTTGCCTTTTTTTTTAAAGCTGGCCAGGAATACTTTGTCCTGATCCTTTCAAAGGGAAATATGTGACCTATGACCAGGATGGAAATGTTGAAAAATATTATATAGAGTTTCTGGGTGAGCCCCACTCTACAGCCTGGATGAGTGCAACATTTGTTGGACATTTTAGTCTCACATTACAGGTAGGTACAGTAACATTAGAACTTCATGCTCTCTGGACTTTACTTATTGTCAATTTTATCTCAGATTTTAAAACCTAATTGCTTATATTTAGATTTATATAAACAAAATAATGCATAGTATGCTTTTAAATTGAAACATGATTTTATTTTTTTTAAGAAATTGTGGGATACCTCACTCAGGATGATCTTTTCTAGATCCCAACATTTGCCTGCAAATTGCATTATTTCCTCGTTTTTAATTGCTGAGTAGTATTCCGTTGTGTAAGTGTACCACAATTTTTGTATCCATTCCTCTGTTGAGGGACATCTGGGTTGTTTCCAGGTTCTGGTTATTACGAATAAAGCTGCTACGAACATGGTTGGACAAATGTCCTTGTGTACTTGAGCATCTTTTGGATATATGCCTAGGAGTGATATAGCTGGATCTTGAGGAAGTGCTATTCCTAATTGTCTGAGAAAGTGCCAGATTGATTTCCAGAGTGATTGTGCAAGATTACATTCCCACTAGCAATGAGGAGGGTTCCCCTATCTCTACATCCTCTCCAGCATGTGTTGTCATTTGAGTTTTTGATCTTAGCCATTCTGATGCGTGTAAGGTGAAATCTCAGGGTCATTTTGATTTTCATTTCTCTGATCCTGTGTGAGGTATCCCAGAAGCAGAAAGACATGCACATTATATACTCACTTATAAGTGGATACTAGACATATAATATAGGATAAACCTACAAAAATCTGTACACCTAAAGAAGCTAAGCAAGGAAGAGGACCCTGGATGATCAAACCTCATTCAGACAAATGGGATGGACATTGGAAGAAGGAGAAAACAGGAAATAGGACAGGAGCCTACCACAGAGTGCCTCTGAAAGACTCTACCCAGCAGTGTATCAAAGCAGATGCTGAGACTCATAACCAAACTTTGGGCAGAGTGCAGGAAATCTTATGAAAGAAGGGGGAGATAGTAAGACCTGGAGGGGACAGGAGCTCCACAAGGAGAACAATAGCACCAAAATATCTGGGCACAAGGGTCTCTTATGAGACTGATAATCCAATGAAGGACCATTCATGGATAAAACCTAGAACCCCTGCTCAGATGTAGCTCATGGCAGTGGGTTTCCTAGTAAGGGGAACAGGGATTGTGTCTGACATGAACTCAGTGGTTTACTCTTCAACCACCTGGTAAGGGGAGCAGCCTTACCAGGCCACAAAGGAAGATAATGCAGCCAGTCGTAATGAGACCTGATAAGCTAGGGTCAGATGGAAGGGAAAGAGAACCACCTCTATCAGTGGACTTAGAGAGGGGCTTGGGAGGACATGAGGGAGAGAAGGTGGGATTGGGAGGGAGTGAGGAAGGGGGCTACAGCTGGGATACAAAGTGAATAAATTGTAATTAATATTAAAAATAAAAATTTAATTAAAAAAGAAATTTTGGATATGAAATAGCTGTGGAGTTTAAAAGCTTTTCTCTTCCAGTGGCAATGTAGTAGGGATCAAGTACTTTTGAAATGATTTTAAGATTGCCATTTTTAAAATTCTCCTGACATTGTAAGTTTCAGTATCAGTCACAGGAAATTAATTATGGAAACAACAAGCTTTTCACATTTCAAACAGAGTATTTCATTACATTAACTCCTTTGGTGTCTTTTCACTCTTATTAAACTTTAATTCACACATTACAATTAATTAATAGATTGGTTTCTTTGGCTTGGGAGGAAAGGTGAGCTGGTCCTGTTCCCAAGGAATATCTTGATGAGCATAAGTCAGCTCAGGTATCTGTGCTTAAAGCTGACCCAGAAGCCTTTGATCTGCAAACCATGCTGTCACTAAAAACCCGTTAAAAAGTGGGCATCATAAATACAGATACCTTTGACTCAGTTTTGGTGACTGTTTTTTTCTTTTAATATTGAGGAGGCTACATGCAGGTCTTTATTTCAGTGTATGCGTAGATAAAGCATATAATCCAATCTTAGTAAAATTAAATCTGTGGCAATTTGAAATTATTTAAAATGGGTTTACGTTATCTTTGGCATATGTAGCATTTATTTATTTAAGTTTAGTTTGAAAGTTGTTAAAAGGAAACACTGTTTGAGTGAAATATATAACAATGACAGACCACCACATGGATCCATTTCATGTTAGCTAACCCAACCACCCCACAATGAAGTCCCTTCTCTGCATTCCCCTGTGGGTGTATTCTTAGACAGTTCTGGGGGCAAACAGAGATAAAAGTGAGGACTGTTTTTTTCTTTGTCCTCTCCTTCCTTCTAAAGGGTGGGAAACCTAGCTGCTCATGAAGCTAGGAAAGACTACGGTGTTTCTAAAAAATTATATTTATTTGTATAATATATATTTAAGTTATCTGAGTCCATGTTATTCTTTCTTTTTCTTTCCTTTTTTTTTTCTGGGGGGTGGTTGAGACAGGGTTTCTCTGTGTAGCCCTGGCATGCTGGACTCAATTTGTAGACCAGGTGGCCTGGAACTCACAGAAATCCACCTGCCTCTGCCTCCCCAAGTACTGGGATTATAGGCATGTACAACCACACCCAGCTATGTATTATTCTTGATGTTTAAATTTTGTCAGGATTAATTTACCATCAATCCTTGGGGCAAGGGAAAAAAAAGTCTGCTATAGAAGACAGCCAAACTCTGGAGTCGAGAGCCATGTGTTTTTTGTGTTTAACTTACTAAAGGATTCAGCAGAAATCCTCACAAAGACCAGGAACTCAGGCCTGCTTATGAGATCCAGCAGTGATGAGGGTGAGGGAGTAAGGCTGGGAGGGATGTTTGCTTCCTTCTCCCTTTCCAAATTCCCCAGCTAGGGATCTGTGTAGATGACTTGTTAGATGCTCACAGGCTCTGGGATGCTCTTCCTTTGACTGTTATTTAGGGCTTGGCCTCTGCCCTTAGCGCTCCTATTTCTAGTTTTTTCTCTATTTGTACCTTTGCAGATGATAGAATGAGGATGATCCAGTTCCTCAAATTCAGCTATTACACACCAAACTCTCCTGCTGTGCCCAGACTCTACACTCTTGGTTACTTGAAGATTTATGCTCCCTAGGAAGGGGAAACTGAGGGATGACAAACCTTATTGTTTGAGTTGCTCAGGAAATAATGTAAGGAGGCAGACTTAGAAAAGGCTGACAAGCAAAGGAGAAAAAAGTCCCCCAAACTGGTTGAAAATGATTATCTTCACACAAGGAATAATGGGCATTTTCCAGTTTGGGGGGATGTAGATGATATTAACTCCAACTTACAATTTTATTGCCCAAATTTTCCAGGGAATTAAGGTTGTATGGTCCTCTGTGCCCTGGAGCTTCTGTATTGTGAAATGCTGGCTCTACTACCTTTGTTCTGAAATAATGGATGATAGACAACTCTGGCTTTCTTAGACTTCCTTCTTGGGCAGGGGAGGAAGGATGTAAATTACACACGGTGCTTGATCAATTTTCCTAACACCAGCTGAAGAATTTTAGCAGTAGATCATTTTGTCTGTTGCTGATGAAATCTTACTTCATAGCTTGGTTCAAAAATGAAATATTTTAGGATCTCCATTAACTATGGACTATATATACTTTATAGTACCTATATTACATGAAATTGAAATAAATTTGTCTAGAAAGGCAGTCTATATGCATTTTTGAGAAATTTTATTTTTTATTTTATATAATGAAAAACATTTTTCCCTTTCATTTAAATCATGCTTGTGTGGTTTTAAGTTTTAGAAAGGCCATTTTTATCTGACTGACTTGTTTATGGATCTGCTGACTTAATTTAATTGTTGAGCACACAAAAATACTCAGTCTCTCTTTCTACACAGAGGTGGCAGGGTTTCTCTACCAACAATTATTACACTAATTGATACATTAAGATATACTCTAAAAAGAGTTGAAGGCAATGTAGAGTTAGCATCTCAAGATACAGGTGCCCCAGGGCAGACAAGACCATAAAACATTAATTCCCTGAGAAATTTGGGAATTCTAAGTTGGAGTCAATATCATCTATATTAGTCTTCATTAGAGGTTGCAATGACATCTAAAGTCAACACCTTCTGTGTTAAAGAATACTTCCTTCTCTTAAGTTTTCACAGAGAAGATTCTCAGTTGATGGACCAGCAGCAGACATTAAGGTTCTGTTTTTACCTAGACAGTAACCACATGGCACATGTTCCTGGAGAAACTTACACAGCTCTCAAGATCAGCTGATGAAAAGGTCCCTGTCTCCCAAGCACTGGGGATGTTGACCCTGAAGTGTTGCCTGTGATCACAAGGTTGTGTTCAAAGATGATGGTGGCAGCCAAGGTTGCCTCTGCTCTTCTATTTCGCAAGCTCTTTCCCCCTCAGCTGAAGTAGCTCCCAGTGTGGTAGGAGATTGAGATACTTTCTTCCTCACCTTTGATCATCCCTTTTTTTCTCTTTTTGGTCACCTGACATTAAAGATAAGAAATTAAAATTCTAGAGAGTAACTGCATATATAGGAAAAGTAGAAAATGGCAGGCTCAGGCTGAGAAGGCCTGCAGTTATATGTAAGGCTAATCTTTGGGAGAAAGCCTGTTGCAAGGGGTACTTAAATTCATAAACTCACTGCCTCCTAGAGGAAATTAGGGGACAGATTAATAAAAGAAATCAATTTATTTACAGTTTGGCCAAACCAGGGAGAGAGATTTCAAGTTTCTCTCCTCCTCTTATGTAAGTGTTACACTTTTCTAGAAAAGACAAAATAAAAGCCAGGAGATGTGCATGTGTTAATTTAAGTTGTCAGAACCCAGAACATAAGCACTTGTTTCCTAAAATGAAGCCCATCCTCTGGCAGGCACCAGGGCTTCACTCTTTTTTCACCTTCTCCAGCAGAGGCCCATTGTTTCCACCGTCTAATAGCCAAAGGGAGGGTCACTAGTGTCTCTCCTGATAATATATCTTTGCCTGCTAGTTATTGCAAGTCAACAGCTACCACAACTAAAAACCAAAACGAACAAAATCAAGTTGTGACAGAAGGAGAGGAGCTGTTCCTAGAGTTACCACATGTTCTTCTCAGATGTCCAGATTTCAGGGAAAACTCCCAAGACTGTAAATAGGGAACTGTGACCAAGTAAAGAGAAATAAACAACCATAGTGTCCCAAAGAAAGACCTGATGACAAACGCAAGAGACAAAGGCTCTATAACGCAACTGCCTTGAAGATGCTTGCAGAACTAAAAATGATGAAGAATCTATGAAATGTCATATGGATGGATATATGGAAAATCAGTAAAGAGGTAAGAGTAAATGCAAAATTCCATGTGTGCGCACGTGTGTGTTTGTACATATGTGTTTGTGCATACACATGTGTACATGAAGATATTGATTGAACCCTCAGTCTTAAGCTTGCTGGCAGAGTATTCTACCAATGAGTTATTCTTCTTGCCAATAAAGGAAATCCTGGTGAAGACAAGTTCAATAACCAAATGAAAAGATTATTATAGGAAGATAGAAACAGATTTCAGAAAGCAGTAAACAAGCAAACAAACCAACAAACAAGCTCAAAGACAAACAATGGAGATTTGGGGTCTAAAAACCAAAAAATGGTGAAAGGAAAAGAGAGTCTAAGGGGGGGGGGTTGTGTCATTAAGTCAGCAGGAGTTTCAGAAGGGCAAGAGAGATGGGAACAAAGAACATCTGAAAAAATAATAGTGTAAAACTATGTAAAGACAAAGGGAGACATCCATATAAATATCCAGGAAGCTTAAGTACAGAGGGGAGGCACTTAAGCCAGACAATGGTGAGGAGAGGCTGGATGGAGCAGGAAGATGGGCCACCTTCCATATGCACGTTCTCAGCAAGAGTATCCACAGCTTCCTGTCAGAAACTTCCTGGCCCAACACATTGTGCTATGATATATTCAAATTACTGAAAGAAAAAAAGTCAGTAAAGAAGCTGTGTCTGACAAAACTGTTCCCCAGAATTCACAGAAGCTAACACATTCCCAGATAGTGAAGCTGAGAGAGCTCACTGCCATGAGATCTGTGCGAAATACAGGAACCTTTAGGGTGAATTGGAAGGACCCTCAACAGCACTTCGGAGCCTGTTGAAGGAATAATAAAAAGCTCAATAAAGATAAGCGAACATCAACACTAGCATTGTAACTGTTTTATAACTCTACTTTTTATATGCTACATGATTTGAGATTAACACTTTAAAATAATTTAGAGTCCAAGTATTGATGCAGTTTATATTCATATTTTGTGTGCATCAGAGACTTATTAACTTAAATAATAATCAGTTTATACTGTAGACTAAAATAAAAAATCATTTCATACCCTCAAGAACTGAAAGAGTTGGGTTGAATGTGGAAGGAGTCAAGCTTTTGTGTATTGCCAAAGATAGGCTGCTGTAAATTAAAAGTTCAGTGTTATGGTCTTATTTATTGTTATTTTATGTTTATGAATGTTTTTGTCTGCATGTATATAAGGGCACCATATGGGTACCTTGAACCCCTGGAGGCAAGAAGAGGGTCCTGGAAACCCTGGAACTGGAGTTAAGGATGGTTGTGAGATGTGATGTGGGTACTGGGAACTGAACCCAGGTTCTCTGAAAAAGCGACACGTGCCCTTAATGTCTGAGCCATTCAGGGGCGTAAACATAATGTCCACATTTCTCACAAAGGAAACAGCTAAAAAAGTAAATGCAGTATTAAACAGGGAGGATGGCAGAGCAGTGTGCATCCACATCCTGTGCAGTATGGTTTGATTTTAGCTTGCTTAGATTTGTTTCATGTTGATAGGGAACATTTGCCAAAAGAATTCATTATACCCAAATAGAATTTACTCCAGAATGCAAAGATGTATCTACAAATGAAAATCAGTCAGGGCAGTGTACAAAATTAACAGGATGAAGGGAAAACATAATTTCAGTCAATGCAAAAAAAAAGTATTTGGCAAGATTCCACACACTTCATGATAAAAGCACTCACTAATTAAGAATAGAAGGAGACTGCCCCTACATAATAAAGTCATGTATGAAAACCCTGTAGTCAGCATCATGCTCCCTTGATAACAGACTGAAGGCTTTCCTGCATGGGCAGGAGCAAGGTGCAGGTGTCCTATGTTGCCAGTTTTAGTTAACCTACTCTTCCATAGCAAAGAAAGAACAAATATACAAATTGGAAAGGAGCAAGGGAAATCATCTCTATTCAGAGAGTATGAATTTCTTACATATTCCCAACTAACACATACATACACACACACATTAGAAATAACAAATTTATGAATTAGTCAAAGGGCAGGACACAAAGTCAACACCGAAATGTCAGTGGCATTGCCATGCACTAACTATAAACAACCTGAAAGGGAAATCATTAAACCATTTCTGTTTATAATAGCATCAGAAGATAGTAATCATTAATATTGTTTTTGAGCATTTCCAATTTTCTGCCTTTAATTTTTTACCTTTGAAGATCTGTTTTATTTTTAATTATGTATATGTGTGAGTATGTATATGTGCTTGCATTACCCAAAGGCCAGAAGAGAGCATAGGGATTCCCTGAACTTGAGGCTGCAGGAAGATGTGAGCCACCCAGTATGAACCACATTCCTACTCTAGTGTAGACAGGAGTGCTAGTAGCTGTTGGAACCATGTGGTAAGTCTGACTTTATGTTGAATGAAGAATGCCACCATCTGCAATGCCTCACTCAAGGACATTGGGACTTGTTTGATGGATTTTGTAAGGGGACAAGAATTACTGTCTCTAACCTTTTTTTTTTTTTGTGACTGAGAGAAGCCAGCTTATTTTTCTATATCTATTCAGTTTTTCTGATTCACTTATATTTATATGTGCTGAATCTGCTTTGTGAATAAGTTCTCTACTTTATCTCCTATGAATTTAGATAGCTGTGAACTTGTATTGCATTAAAAGTCCAAATCCAAACAACCTGAGCAGCTTTGTTCAGTTTATAAAGGATGAGACAGGTGGCCACTTTCCCAATGTGCAAGGCTCATGAAACTGCCCCATCTGAGCACAGTGAGGCTTCCATAGTGGCTATACCATGCAGGCTTCTTAAGCCAGGGAACAGTTATAAACCAACCCTCTTCCATCAGGGAGGGAGTGGTGAAGCTCCAAATTCAAATAACCCTAAGTTTACAGTTAGATTTATTAATGTCTTTTTCATTTTCTTTTCTTTAATTCCCTTCTGCATTTTATCTTGTGAAGTATAATCTAGCAAAGAAATGGAATCTATCCCTGAATTCAGCAAAGCCTGTGATCCCTTAACCCTAAATAAGGCCCCTTAGATGAATCTCAACTACCACATCTGTGTTTAGAGCAGAGGACAAGCTCCATCTGTGCACTGCATGGTTACCTCTCCTCGTCATGAGCATTTGTCTGTAATAACTATAAACACAGTTTTCTTATAAGTACATTGTTCATAAAAAGCCAAGCAGCTGTAGGTTAGAAAATAGTGGCCATGTATATTAATGTTTTAGGGTTAGGCCTTGACATCCATTACTACTGTTACTTTAGACACATTCGGCCAGTTCTGACCCTACCAATGAGTCCACCTGCCAATAGCAGCAGGAGAGAGCTGCAGTTTAGCCAGACACTGGCCTTAAACATTATCTACTGGGAATGGGTGGAGAGATGCTTAGCAATTAAGAGCACTTGTAGCTCTTCCAAAGGATCCAGGCTTGATTTTCAGCATCTACATGCTGGCTCACACCCATCCATAACTCCACTTCCTGGGGACCCAACACCCTCCTCTGATTCCCATAGAATGTAGTCATGCATGGTGTACTAGATAGATGAAAGGAAACACTTGTGTTGTAGGTGGCAATTAATATTTCCTATTGATATATCTTCTGGTAAAGCTGCTGTTAATCCTAAACAGCTGTATACCCAAATCACTACACAGACACTGGATTTTATTTAATTAACCTAGAACACGATGCTGGGCAATAGTTGTTTCATCCTAAACCTCCAAGCCCATGTAGTTTCTACCATTCAGATTTCCCACATTATACTTGCTTTTTGTGATGTATTAGGTCCAGTCCATCTCTCCATGTTGTTCCAAGACCTTTCCCCCTGCCTCTGTTCTCCCAGCTCTCTCTCCTGCCCTTCTCTCCTTCTCTGCCTCCCACCTTCCTGTCCTCTGGCTCCTCCCTCTCTTCCTGCTTCCTTTCCATTGCTCAACATTGTGGCTAGTTGCTTTATTTTGGCATATTTACACAAAGTTGAGACAGGTGATGCTTAGAATAAGTATCACAATGCAATGTCCGGATTGAAACCAGAGAGTGGGGGAGAGAAATCAGCATTTGAATGAACAAGGGTAAAGTGTATACATTTCAAAAGTACATTATACCAACACACTTGTACAAATAAAATTTTTAAATGTCTAAACATTTTACCTTCTGGCCCAGTGCTGATTTGCTTTCTGCTTCACTCATTGATATAGTACTACAACTTAACTATCAGTTTGCATAGCAATGTTTATAATTGCTTTCTCGCTATGGGCTTAATTCAATTTTGTAAAATAAAAATATTACAACTTAAAATATGAGTATATTATATACTTAAAAATTTACACACTAAAGTTGATTTGTTTTAAAATTCCCTTTAAAATTGTGTTAACATACACATAACATAAAATTTATCAGTTTAGCTGAATTTAATGTGCAGCCCAATGGTTAAGTTTTAAACTGCTGATTAATAGCCCTAGAAACATTTTTCCTAGCAATATGAAAGTGTCCTGATTTGGAAAGTACCAAATGGCACTTATCTTGTATCTTATAATTTTCAACACCACTTATCTTTCACAGCACGTGCTAGCAGCTCTTTGGAACTCTTTAAGGCAACAGAGCTGTTCACATGGAGCTGCCATCACCTCAGAGCAGGGCTGCCTGCATGCTAATTCCAGCTCTGTCTTTAATAACTATGCAGACAGAGCAAGTTGTAAACTCAGCCTCCTTATCTCTGAAGTGTAATAATGCATCCCTCACAGGCTTATGAGGGACTCATTAAATGAGTCATTTGTGAAGTGTTTAGGATGATGCTTGGCAAAACTACATAAGCTTTAGATAAGTTAGTGAATTAAAAAATAGTAATAGGCTCTTTAAATAATAGAACTCCTTTATAAATGAAATACACACTCAGCTTCTCCCTGATGTGAACAGAGTTCTTGTCTCATTTTCTGGGACAGAGGGGCCTGAATGGTCCTCTCTAGTGACCCTTACTGTTAAGGTAGCTGAGACTCAAGTTCCATACCTGAAGTCATGCAGCAGCACAGCCAGGCCTCAGTCCAGACATATGGCTACAAACTCCAAGTTTTCAGATTCTATATCAGCCTGCTTGAAATTCACATTGAGTTAATCTGCTCATTTTCATAAAGCATATGGAATTCATAACAAACTATTCTCTGCCAAGTGGAAAACCCAAAAAGGCCTTCTTGTTTGTTGTTTTTAATTTAGTCAACTTGGTTAAGAGCTTTCCACGAGGTTTTTCCAGGGCACTCAGTTCTGAGAGGCTTTCTCTTTCCCTTGAGCATTCTGGCTCCTCACTGTGAACAAGGGCTGCTTGTCACTGATTTGAAAACCTGGAATTCATCTAATCTCCATGCAATATTAGCAGTAAGTTGTCATTATTAATACAAATGCTGAGTTTTGACACCACAGTTTGTTGTCTTTCTTCATAGTTGTTTTCCAAACTTCCTATACACCATGCTCCACTGTAAAGCTCCTAGACATTCATATTCCTGAACTTGCTCCCTGGGAAGTCATCCACAAACCTGTGCTTTTCACCAGGTTGGCTATCCCCTTCTCAGTGACTCTCAAGACCCATTTTAAAGCAGATAATCTCCATGTTAAATATGTTTTCTCTGTGTGTAATAGAATCATACAGACAGGACTTCTGAATGTGTGTTGTGTTTATTATACTTATTTTGTGGAATTGAGGATGGGTTTATGAGGCCATTGTGCTAAAGAAGCCAGGCAGCTTCACTAGGCAAATTGAAACAAAAGCCTTCCTTGTACTTCTGTACATAGGTGTCCCTTAGACACTATCTGATTCTGTCCCTACTGTGCAGCTGGGGTCCTCTCCCTTTGCCTCTCATGTCACTCTGCTTTCAAGTCTGTTACACTAATGGCAGTCACACATTTGTATAAAACTTGTTTTCTGCAATATGTCACTGCACATGACAGACCAACCTATAGTTTCATAGGGGGCTTTTAAAGAACAAAGAACCATGGTGTGTACCAGTTGTCATTTTCATCTTGATAAGAAAAATCTAAAGGTGTCTAAAATATTGTGTAAATGATGTTAAAGTCTATATCATTGGAATGCTTATCCTAGCATCCAATGGTTTTCTGATCCGTTGGGGTCATTTTATCTTACAGGACTTACTGTATTATTCCTACACCCTCCCTTCTAATGTTGCAGGGAGCACCCAGCAGGGAACTTGTTTTTCTCCACCCTCCATAGATCGTCCCCACCCCCCAACCTCCAATATTGCTGACCACCCAGTAAGGAACTGAAGTAGTTTTCTCAATGGTGTCATTTTCAGTATTTCAGGCCACATAATGAAAATACAGTGTAGATATTTTATTTTCATATTTTGTTTTTATTTATCTTTTAGTGCTCACTGTATCCTCATTATCTCTCAGTTTCATATAAAGTAGCACAGTAAATGAGGCTCAGTGTTCTTACCAACTGATTCATACTTGCCAGTGATATGGAAAGTGAAAAACATAAATTGATTTGATTTTAAATCCTACTCAGTTAGAATTAGTAAAAGTTCTGTTTATATTTAGACCAAGAAACAAGCAAACTGTATTTTACAAGCAACAGTTTTTTTCTTGTGCCCAAATCGCGATACCCCAAAAGACCACCACCAGGAGTCAAGCCTGTTGCAAAACACATGAGGATCTTTTTATTACAAATCATTACAAGCTGCATCTTGGCCTCACACCCCCCACTGCCCAAGCTGTGAGAGCCAAGAGCCTCATGCTCAGGTTAGCTGGGTAATTTAAAGATTCCGGTCCCTCCCAGCATGCCCAAAGCAGGGCGGGACTCCTGCCTGGCAAGCATCTATTGGTCAAAACACAAAAGGGATGTTGCACTTTGAATTGATTGGCTATAAGAAGGACCCCAAACCATTAATGATCTGGTGTCCCTCACTAGGGGGATGGGCTAGTTTCCTAGCAACTTTATCTCTAGTGGGCAGGAAAAGAATGCAGTAAGACTAGTTCTTCCCCTCAGGTCATTAAGGCTGGACTTACTTCCACCTAGCTAGCCTTAGTTCAGGCCTGTGCTTTAAACTTTAAAATAATAGCCACTGATTTTTAATATTTTGGTCTCTCAGTTTCAAGCATCCAATAACCTAAGTACGCTTTTTAAGCAATGAAGTCTTGGTTATCTGAAGGTTAAAGATGACAGGTTACAGAAGGAGGCAGCACTAGATAGCTAAGGAGACTGGCAGTGCAGCTTCTGTGCACACGTGAGTGTGTTCTCCTTTTCCTCAGAGGAACAAGAAACTCCTACTGTCCAGGGCCTCACCATTGTGGTAGAAATCCATTAAGGAAGACAGGGCACCTTTGTGATGAACTTTCCTTGGAATTGCTTTAAGTGTGACCAGTCTGCCTGACAGCAGGAAAGAATGGATGTTTTGGTGAAGTGGAGCAATGCTGCGGGGCAGCACATGGTTGGCGTCAGTGAGCAATGCTGCCGCTTCGCAGCAGCATCGCCATTATTTCCCAGGACGAGCAGCATCTTATAATAGTGATAACGGTTTCAAATATTTATTGGAGATGCTTCCAAAATGTCAGTTGTACTCCTTTAGATTATGAAGTCTAGGGCTGATATCTGTATGTTTCTAAGTCTGTAATAAAAAGGAAAACCTAAAACCATATTGAAGGCTAAGTGAGTTAATACACCTATAGTCTTGGCAACTATGGAGGCAAGAGAAGGAGGATAGGCAGCTCAGACTGGGCCTGGGCTGCAGTGTAGGGTTGCGGCCAGCCCAGGCAACTTGATGAGACTTTGTCTCAAAAGACAAAACAAAAACAAAGGTTTAAAATATAGTTCAGTGGCAGAGCACTTGCTTAGCATTCACAAGGCCTGGGGTTTAATCATGTCAATGAGTAAGTGAATGAATGGATGGATGAATGAATGAATGAACAAGCATAGTTATGGTCAGTATTTGAAGTTGTTTTGGTGAATTTAGGATGAGAAATAAAACAGCTTCTAATATGATTTCAGTTTTCCAGATTTGTGTCTCAGAGCTTAAGAGCACGTGTTGCTCTTGCAGAGGACCTGGGTTCGATTTTCAGCACCCACATGATGGCTCACAACCATACATAATTGCAGTCCTAGGAGCTCTGATACACTGTTCTGACCTCTGCAGGCACAAGATCCATATGTGGTGCACAGACATACATGCAGGCAAAACACTCATAAACATAAAAAAAAAATCTTTAAAATAAATGCCTCTAAGGCCATAGACCCTGAGGTAAATCAGTGATCCATTAAGTACTTTATAGGTCTGCAGTGATATAAAGATGAGACTTCATGTTATTTATTGTTGTGCCAGATGCTCATCCTGATTAGAGTGTCTACTTTACTTTCATGGAGGACAAAGTATAACCAGATTTTGTTGGGGTTGTGTTATTTCACCTTCAGGGTCTAAGCTGGTTTGCCAATGCCACATTAACAAAATACATTTTTACAATACTCAGTATTTACTGAGCTCTTATATGTAAGATTCTTAAAGATGTGGCATTGAATAAAACACAAATTCAGTGCCCTCATGAGACTTAAATTAGCAGACACGACATACAATAAACAAATAAGGAAAGGATATCTGTTACTCATATGTGCAGCCATAGAAAAGGGAATGCAAAAGTTGTCAGGGACTAAAGAGGGGAAGGAAAACCCAAGCACACCTGTATGTTAGTGCCCAAATCCCAGAAGCACAGTGCTCTTCCTTACAGCCAGCAGCACCACTGGGTGTCAGTGGTAACTCCTGTGGTTCTCTTGTTTCTCTGCCTTCATCCCGAGACGTAACTAGGCCTTTGGTCTAAAATAGGAATTTTGTGTTCTTTAAGTCAAACCTCAGGATTCCCACTTTCCTCACCTGAGTTTCTTACAGGATGACAGGTGAGCTATTACTAGAGAGGCCCTTCCCCAGACTGGGGAAGCAACAGAGAACATGTTCTCTGCTTGAAGGAGGACAGAAGTCTGTCCTGCCAGTGCCTTGGACAAGTGGCCAAACCTTGGAGGATGGCACAGTGACGCAGGGTGCTGAGCCCCCGTCACAAAGTCACTTGACCTATGGACAGATTCTTGTGTCAAGGTATGTCAGAAAGTCATTTGGGCTGTGTATTCATGTTGCCATGGTGGGGTAAGATAATTATCTGCCATGGCTTTGCAAGGCTATGTGTGTCCTTTCAATTCATGTATATCTAGCATGGTCTCAATATGACCAAGATAAAATTCCTGTCCAGGTTGGGTGAAACATGTTGCAAATTGATTTGATTTAGCAAAAATAAGATAATGTAACACTTCTGTTGCAGGCAAGCCTGAGGTGTAAGATTTGTCTTCTTTGAACTCCAGGTCATCACAGCTTGATTAATTCTATGGTGAACAAAAGAATTTTAAGGTACAAAGCAACAGAAACGTGAATTTGTACCATACTGAAAAATTGTTTCCACCTACCTACTGAGAAGACAAACACATACTGCCGTCTCTTCAGTTTCCCCTTCTTACCAGCACAAAGCAATAGCAAAAATACATTCAGTGCACTAAACATTGCCACAAGGGACATTTAGCTTCTTAAGTCTTGAGAAATGGTATAAAAAACCTTCAATTGACCAGTAGAACCTGATCGAAACAGGATTACATGGGACAATGACTTAAAAACTTAAAAATTGAACACTGCTAAGAATTTTTATTTTTTATTTTATTAATTGCAATTTATTCACTTTGAACCCCCCCTATAGCACCCTCCCTCCTCCCCTCCCAATCTCTCCTTCCTTTCCCTTCTCCACTTATGCCCCTCCCCAAGTCCACTGATAAGGGTAGGTCTTCCTCCCCTGCCTTCTCATCCTAGTCAATCAGGTCTCATCAGGAGTGGCTGCACTGTCTTCTTCTGTGGCCTGGTAAGGCTGCTCCCCCATCAAGGGGAGATGATCCAAGAGCAGGCCAATCAGTTCATGTCAGAGACAGCCCCTGTTCCCATTACTATGGAACCCACTTGGACACTGAACTGCCATGGATTATGTCTGTGCAGGGGTTCTAGGTTATCTCTTTAAATAGTCCTTAGTTGGAGTATCAGTCTCAGAAAAGACCCATGTGTCCAGACTTCTTGGTTCTGTTGCTCTCCTTGTGGAGCTCCTGTCCTCTCCAGGTCTTACTATTTACTACCTCTTTCATAAGATTCCCTGCATTCTGCCTAAAGGTTGGCCATAAGTCTCAGCATCTGTTTTGATATCCCAACCCAGATGCCCTTCAACTGAGGAATGGATCCAGAAATTGTGGTACATCTACACAATGGAATATTACTCAGTAATAAAAAAAACAAGGAAACCATGAAATTTGCAGGCAAATGGTGGGAACTGGAAAAGATCATCCTGAGTGAGGTATCCCTGAAGCAGAAAGACACACAGGGTATATACTCACTCATAAGTGGATATTATACTATATGTATATGTCTATACTATGTATATTATACTATATGTATAGTATATAGACATATACTATAGGATAAACATTCTAAAATCTGTATACCTAAAGAAACTAATCAAGAAGGAAGACTCTGGCTAAGATGCTCAATCCTCATCAGAAAGGCAAAGAGGACAGGAGGCCACAGAGGGCCTCTGAAAGACTCTACCTTGCAGGATATCACAGCTAAGAATTTTCTCAGACAGTGTTACCTCTCCTTGTCCACCCATCTGTTCAGTCTCAAGCTTCACCTGACTCTGAAAATTTTCATGCTCACTTATGTTTTCAGAATCATTTCATTTAGATTCTTAAGATTATGGCAGTTTTCAACTGTTTTCTTTCTACCTTTGTCATTTCTGCTTCTATTTATTGTTTGTTTATTCACTAATTTATTTCTATAGTGCTAGGGATTGAACCGAGAGCCTTATAGTTGCTAGGCAAATACTCAACTGCTGGGATAAGTTTTGAAATTTTATTTTGAGATAGAGTCTCCCTAAGGTGTCTGTTCTGGCCTTGAACTGGCAATCTCATTGCCTTACGTTTTCCAAATGCTGGAATTACAAGGCATAAGCTACTGTGCCCAAGTCTATAGTATCATTTCCCTCCTCTGCCTTGAGTTCAGTGATTGAGACAGTACAAATGCCAGGATAATATAGAAATAATGAAAGGTGTGGAGTTTTCTAGAGTCAGAGTCACAGCTGAGATTACTAGTCTTAACCCTTCATGGTATGAGCTTGAACATTTCCTTCTTAAACAGAATGTTAAAACACCATTTTGTGGGGGCTGGAGAGATGACTCAGTGTTTTAGAGCACTTGCTGCCCTTAAGAGGACACAGGTTCAATTCCCAACACCCGTATGGTGTTTCACAATTGTCTGTAACTCCGGTTCTATAGGATCTGATATCCTCTTCTAGCCTCCATAGGCACCTAAGACACGTGGTTTATTTACATACATGTTGGCAGGCAAAGAGTTGCAAATGTAAAATGTAAGTAAATAATATCTTTTAAATTTTTTGTGTTGATATGAATTAAAGTTAGTTTGAAAGTAAACGTTATTACATATAGCCAGGTTTTAGTAAACTGTGTAAGATTTCAGGACTCTGAGGAGAAAAATAGTATTTCCACATTACAAAGTAAGGCACAAAAGTACACACAGAACTGGAAAGATGGTTCAGTGGCTACATACATGTGCTTCACAAGAATGATGACTTGAGTTTAGATTTCTGCACTATGGAACAATCCAGGCCTCTAATCCCAATACTATAAGGGGTCTAAGGTAGAACAATTGCTGAAGCTTGTTGGCCAGTCAGTGTAGCCCAGAACAAGCAAGCTTAGTAGGGGACTATGTCTCTAGGGAATAAGGAAGAGGTTGATAGAACAGTCTCCCATTCTCCTCCTCTGGCTTCTGCATTGCACAGGTACACGCATACTGCCAAGTGCGTGCACACACGCTGTGCATACATCTACCACATCTTTCCCCTGTCTTTCTCTTGTGTGTGTGTGTGTCTTACCCCCCTCCACAGAGTTTGTGCAGAATGTACAAAGGGAATTGCCATAATGTAGCTTAAGTACCATAAGTATCAAAAATCGACATTCAACATATAAGTGTTTCTTAAGAGAAAAATCTGAATGCTCTTGTCTCCCTACACCTCTTTACCTGCATAGGGAAAAAGAAGGATACAAAGTACAAGAGTTGCTTGTTTGAATGTGAGATACATGTACCCAAGACCCTGAGTAACCCAGTATACTGTTGCCAGCTTTCTTCTGAGAAACCTGTGGAGAGTGAGGGTTTTTGGTCACCACAGCTGAAGAGACATGAAGCTCCTGAGAATGGTCAGTACTCTGACTATGCTTAGAGATAACAAAGCAGAAGTTGACAGTCCCCATGCCATTCAAATAGAATGATGACAGAAAATAGCAACGAGATATGTGTTTACAGCAACTGCTAAAAGGAAGACACTGTCCTGTCAAGGGAGCTACTACCAGATATACCCTAATCACAAGATAGAATTACAAAACAAAAACCAAAAGAATAACAGCAACAACAAAAAGCCATCCAAACAAAGAACTGATATGCCGCAAAACACTCATAATAAAAATTCCTCCAAATAATACTTAACTGTTATCAAACACAGAAGTCAAAGCTATGCCTAATTAGAAGATTCACCTCTACTGACTAGCATTCATAGTGCTAGAAGATGCTTTGCACACTCCTGGAGGAGAAAGATACTTGTCAATTGCATCTGGGCTGCAAACTCTGTGACCTACAACAGTAACCTCCTTGCAAGATATTACTAGTGCAATAGTGGCACAAATGTTATGGGAATAGCCAAACACTTTAAAATGGGATTTAAGGCCTAATCTGTCATAAGGAACCATACCTGGCACTGCTAAAGTGACCAGGAACCTGAGACTAGATAGGTCATGCATGGGCTTAGGGAAAGTCCTGATACTATTATTCTGTTAAAGGAACAAAGCAATAAAGTGATTCCTAATGGCATATTGCTATACCCTCATCAGAGCACAACTGGACAGTGTGCAAAGAGACTTTGGAATATTCAGTCCTATATGGGATGTTTTCATCAAACCCTCTTGCCTCCCATTCAAGGATCAGAATCTATATGGAAGAGGAGGAAGAAAGAGTCTAAAAGCCAGAGGTGATGATCCAAGGAAATAGTGTCTTCCAGACTCAGTAGAACTGATGCATGTCTAAACTCACAGATACTGCGGCAGCATTCCTAAGACCACAGCTTCATGTCAGATGGATTCCAGCAGGGGAAGGAGGAAATGGACATATGATCCTACTCCTAACCAAAAAGCTCTTTGTAATTGATACCCTCTGTCAAATGGAAACTTAGTTTTTCTCCACTAGAGTGTCATTGGTATATCAACTTTACCTCCAGGGTAGACCCAATCCTTAGGACTGGTTGGCCAATACAAAACAAACTTCACATTTATTTTTGTGGACTTTTTGGTTTTTTTTCCCATGTTTTTTGTCTTATTGGTGTTTTGCTTGTTTTTTT
This sequence comes from Pachyuromys duprasi, assembly GCA_028658305.1. NCBI lineage: Eukaryota > Metazoa > Chordata > Mammalia > Rodentia > Muridae > Pachyuromys > Pachyuromys duprasi. Next base: position 5,282,275 of record CM053749.1, read on the forward strand.
CCTGATTTTTTTCTTTTTTATTTTGTATGTGTGTTTGAAAGAAAGAGGGAGAGAACATAGGAAGACTTGAGAAGGAGAAAACATGATCAAAATATATTTTATGAAAAATTTTAATTAAAAATAAATACATTCCTTAAGGTAAGTCCCCATTGCCAAAACCTTATGCACTTCGGACACAGGGCCCAGGGACATGAGCTGGATCTGATTTGAAGGCCTCCTTTCGGAGGACCAGCTTTCATGTTACCAGAAGGCACTGTGCAGCTTCCAAAGGAGGGAATAGTCTTACCTAGCTATGACACCTGGAAACCACAACAATGACCAGTATGGCCTAATAATCCTATGTGGACAGTAATGGCATACAATACTTTGGTAGTAACCAATATCTCTCTAATTAGACTTAAGGCTTGTTCAGCAAGAGGGGAAATTATGCCTGGCACTAACCAATTACCTGAGCTACTGAAGTCATAGATCTTGGAGGAGAGACTACAACCACCACTTTACTAAACCAGCATAACTGCTAACCGCATTTTAAACATTTATCCTTATACCTACAGATAAGAATAGTTTTCATCCTTCATCAAGAAAACTTCTCTTTGTAATAGGTGAAGATCATTACAGAAAGCCACAATCAATCAAAATGAAGAGTGTAGCCTAGTACCAATGGATACATCTACAGCATACCTTTCGGGTCATTCTGTTAAAGGGGGAAGAAAGATTATAAGAATCAGAGGGACAGGAAGTTTGCTGTGAGATGTCTCCTAGAAATGATATGTCTATGGAATTACATGTATGAAGTCACAAAAACATGGCTAGGTGATAGTTATATCTAAGCTAATGTGATTGCTATCTGAAAAATGATGACACAAATGGACATGTTTACATAGAAGGGGGAAAATTTAATGGGGCCCCAAACCTAGACAGACAAAGAACTACAGGCAACTAAGGAATGCTGAGAGTGGGAAAAATATCCTTCCCCAGGGAAGAGTATACCAACTGGTCATCCCTGACAACATGTACATACAATTAATACTATATGTACTAAGCAGTTTGAACTTCTACATTTAGAATACACATATACACACACAAACACATGCATTTATAACAAAGATAAAAAGGCTATGAATCTGAAAGAGAGCAAAGGGGGTACATGAGAGGGTTTGGAAGAAGAAAAGGGAAGGTGGAAATGATGTAATTATTCTAATTAATCTCACAAAGAAAACACCATGAAAATTGAAATTTCTTCATGCCTACAAAGTACCAGCTATGACATTCCATAATAGCAAACCAACAAAAACATTTTTTTCAGCTTCCCTTCTATTTCATTTTAACACCAGAGGATCCAGGAAATTTAGAGAGAAAAGAGGTCTGAGGACCAGGAAGCCACCTGCAACCTGGGCTGTGCTTCTTGTATGTGAAGTACAAGAGCTGAGTGGATTTTTTTTTTTTAATTTTGCAAGGCCTATAATAACTGGAGAACATTTTATGTTTCGAGAGGTATCAGAAGAGTCACATGACCTACTCTAGCACTCTAGCTGCTGCTGTTGCTGGTGCTGCTGCTGCTGCTGCTGCTGCTGCTTCTCCTCCTCCTCCTCCTTCTTCTTTTTTTTTTTTTTTGACAGGGCTGCTTTGTATAGCCCTGGCTGGCTGGAAGTTGTCCAGCCCTGGCTGGCTGGAACTAAAAGAGCTCTACCTGTCTCTGCCTACTCAGTGCTGGGGTCAAGGCTTTTGCCACCACACTACTGACATTAGTTTTTTTAATATAAAATGAATCATTCAGCAAGTTCTTTATTCCTCTCTGGTAAATGTTAGCCTTGTAACAAGGATGTGCAGTGAATCTGTTTAGTGGGATGCCACCGGGCCTCTCCTGACAATCTGGAAGCCTTTGCCTGGAAGATTCCCAGTGAATGACTTTAGGAACAGTTCTGAAGGATGGTTACAAACAAACTTGCTGTGAAGTCCTCTACAGAAGGATTCAATTAAGTTAATGTATTGTAAAGCGCATGAACTCACTGACTGAGTTTAACTAGGGGAGGAACTTGTCATTTGTGTAAGAAATTGGGATTAAAAATAAAACACCAAGGGAGGCAGAGGCAGGTGGATTGCTGTGAGTTCGAGGCCAGCCTGGTTTACAAAGTAAGTCCAGGGCAGCCAAGGCTACTCAGAGAAACCATGTCCTGGAAAAAAAAATTATGCTAAATTCTTACATTCAAATATTTAATGTTGCATTCTAGTTGTTCTTGTATTTAGCCAAAAGTGAAGCAAACTTGCACAGACAGGAAAGGAAAAAGAAAAATAATATTTTAAATTTGTATTTTATGTGTATAGGAACTGGAGTTACAAACAGTTGTGAGTAAACATATGAGTACTGGAAACTGAACCTGGGTCCTCTTGAAGAACATCCAATGCTCCGAACCACTGAACCATCTCTCTAGATACAAAATAATGCTTTTAACATGGTTATGTGCCTGGAAAAGTAGTGGAACCCAAATAGAAAATCTTTTATCAACAAAGCTTTACTAAATAATAGAAAAACTATTGAAAATGGGAAAATTTAGTTATATCTAAGCTAATGTGATTGCTATATGAAAGTGACCAGTTTGAAAATAAGAATTGTGATACTCATTTGTAATAATACCAAGTTTTATAAAAAATGCCCTGGTGTAAGTGTGAGAAGCAATGCATCAAGCTTCCTAAGTAAAACTTCAAAATCCTACTAAAAAGATAGAAAAGCACAAAAAGATGGAAAAACAGAATCCACTTTTTGGTGTGGAAGATTTAACTCATAAGATATCAATTTAAGAAAAACCTCAATGGGCAACACACCTTGTATTTGTTGGGAAGTAGAACTTAGAACGATGATATTAGCCTGTAACATACACAAGGTAGTAACCATGAAAACACTAACAGTTAAAGCTGTTTGTTATTAAAGTTACTAAAGTAATGTGATTGGTAATGGAACAAGAGTTCACACACTCAACCATGCTTCCACATCACCATGGTTTCCTGCCTGGGCTGTTGCAGTAGCTTGCTAATAGCTGTTCTACAGTTACACTTACCTCTGCATAACCTGACCTCATCAAAGTAGAAGAGTGACTGTTTGAGGGCATTAAACAAAGCCAGGTGTGGTGGTACATGTAATTCCAGTGCTCAAAGTGAGACGGATGTCAAGTTCTGGCCAGCCTTAGGTGTAATAAGACCATGTCTCAAAAAACGGGGGGTACTCAAACAAAGGAATACCACCTTCAGAGCTCTGCAGGAGCACCTGTTTCATGCGGTGTAGTAAACAGTCAAGTCTACTGGCTTCATGGCCCTCCCTATTCTGGCCCACAGTAGTTTTCTAGCATTCTCTGTCTTCATCATTGTCTCTCAGCGACTCATAGAGGATGTCTCCACCAGAAACATTCTTTCCTTGAAGAGCTAAATGGCTGACTCCCTAACCTCCTTCAAGTCCTTGCTCAAAGTGACCATTCAGCAGGTACCTCTGACCACCCTGCCGCTCTCACACTGTGTGGGTGATCACCCTTCCTCCCTCCTGCCATGCAGTCTTTCCTTACCTCACACACTTGTGCTGGAGTGTTCCTTCTCACACAAAGCCCAGAGGTGAGCTTTGTCTCCTCACCAATAGACCCTCAATAGGCAGCTGCATTTTGTGAAATCAACCAATAAATTGCACAGTTAGAGAGAAAGTTGACAAAATGTCTTTATCTATTGATACCACTGCAAAATAGGTGCCTACACTTTTCCAAGTGCATGTAAGTGCATACTGTTTGTAGAACAGACATCAGTAAAGCATCAGTAGTGGTTGATGTCATGAGAAAAGTTCTGACGATGAGAAGAATGGCACATTTGGAACCCTTAGAGCTTGAACCTGTCGCTTCTTGATTAAAAAATACAGTGTACACTGAGCCTAATTCTAGAATTAAAAACTCTTCCTAAAGTTGAGGCTTAGTTATTGAATGCCTTCCCAAGTGTTAATCTGTTCAGCCACTAGGTGTCCTGTATCTACCAGAAGTTCTTAAAGAAGACTTGCCAGAGTCACAGCTTTCCAGTTCCCTTACCTTTGTAGTTCATTTTCACTAACAGTTGTGAATGTCTCTTTATACGTATAGAGCATCTGTTCAGCTTTATGAGGAGATTTTTTTCACTGTACATCTTCTTATCATCATGATAACATTTTTGTTGCAGAGATATCATAACTTTGAAAATCTAACATATATTAGAGACAAGGTCACTCTGTGTAGCCTTAGCTGGCCTAGAGCTCACTCTGTAGACCAGGCTGATTTGAACTCACAGAGATCCACCTGCATCTACCCCCTGAGTGCTGGGGTTAAAGGTGTGTGTTACAATGCCCAACCAGATATTTTTAATTTAGGATTCACATTGTGAAGGCCAGCAAGATGGTTCAATGGGTAAAGATGCTTGTCTCCAAGCCTGCTGACCTCAGTTTGATCCCAGGAAGTCACATGGTGGAAGGAGAGAACCAGACCCCTCAAGCAGTCCCAGCTCCACACGTGTGCTGTGACAAACACAGTTAACAGAGTGCCCACATTTTCATTTTTAAGCTGGGAAATAATCTAGCAAATGAAATTTATGTATTATGTGTATGGAAGTATGTTGATTTCCTCCTTTACTGCATTAATTATGTAGCAGTAACTGTCCAGAACCACAGCTAAGAGGCATTTTCTGAATACTCACAACATTCTGGGAGGTGTCACAGCAGCGGCACCATGAAATGCACAAAGATAACTACCACTGTCCTCATGGGCTTCATTTATGAGTGGTGACAGTCATGGCTATGTGTAACTGTGACACATGGCAGAATGTAACAGATCATCAAACCACAACATTGGGCATAGTTGGAGTAAATAGCTGATGTTAATTTGGGGACTACAAGAATAATATGACATTTGAAAAGGACTTTGTACACAGTTTCATTCTGTGAGTTGGGAGGGAATGTTATAGAGGTCAAAAACTTTGTACAAATACTGTATTATCCCCTTTAAGACTAGCCTACGACCTGTATGCATAGTTGGTAAATATGTAGAATAATATTTATATTCCTTTTGATGGCATTTAAAAAATTATGGCATGCATTTTATAAATTTTAATATTTAAAAACATAAAAATCTTCTATCAATTAAAAAACTGAAAAAAGTGCTGTATTAGATGATTGTTTTTTTTTTAACTTAGGTTCTTTTGTTCATTGGTTCTAAACATGTAAAAATGTGCTGTGTCTCATTAGAGTGACACACACTGAGTTCTTATTATCCTAGAAACTATCATTTGTTGTCCCATAACAATCATAAGCACTCAGCTGTGGACGGCTATGATTTACATGTTACGTACATGGAGAGGCTGGGGTGCAGCAAGCTTAAGAAGTTGTGTGTGTGTGTGTGTGTGTGTATGTTTGTTCAGGTCTGTCACAACACCCAAACCAAATGCAAATAGAATTAATGTTTTTTTACACTAAAAGGATTACTTTGCCATTTTCTTCCACTTTAATATCATTCTCTGTCACATATAACATGACAACCCAGCCAGATGTATTCATGTTGACTACTTGCTTGCCGTGGGAGCATGTGAGATGCATCATGTCCTCTTAATATGCTGGTTACTAACTTGCAGGAGTCTCACAACACTGCTAAGTTTTAAAACAATAAAGTAATAGCCAGATACCAAAGCCTAAGTAATAAATAATACAGTGCTCAAATTAGACTTAGTTCTAGCAAGTGTTAAATCAAGTATAGGTTTTAAAACAAAATTAACATTTAAAAAATAAACATTGTCTGAATTTATGCATTTCTATAGATGGCAGAATATACAGATAAAAATAAAACGAGGTGGTATAGAAGTGCCCTTGAGGAGGCGTACCGGCTCTACTGGTTTTCTCCTGAGCAAAGGCTAGAAGTGTGCCGCCTGTCAAAGCAGGGTATGTGAAGTATCTTCTTCCTTACCTTCCAGACCAGAACTCCTGGCTGTGTGTTTTCTAAAATACATTTGCATGTTTCAAAATCTGTGTCTTTTCTTCCTATGCAAATATGTTTTCTGCTCATTGTAAAAGAATTCCCAAGTGAGTTAATCACACATCTCTCATCATCTGAAATGATTCTTAGTGACTATATTCAGTTTAAACACAGGCATTGTAGTGTTGTGGTTAGTACGTTCTGGTATTTTATTTACTCTTAGACCTCACAGACCATTACTTCAAAACATATAATTCAAAAATTAGGAACAACAGATTTAAAATGATTCCTAGTATGATAGTGTTACAAGGACATGCTGGGTTTTGTATTATTTTATTTTGTTTTTGAGAATACAATGTTTTTAAAATGCTTGATTTAAAATAAATTCAAAGCAGGGGTGAACTTGATACTCAACAATTTTAAAATTGTTTTATTTTTGTTTTCATTTTCTGTTGTGGACATACCGCGGTGTTCTTGTGGAAGTCCGAGAACAACTTTAGGGATCCGTTAACTCATTCTATTAGGTGGGTCCTGGGGATCAATCAGACTCAGGTCAAAAGCATCTTTACTGGCTGAATCACCTCACAAACTCACAAACACTTTTTTAATTAAAAAATATTTCCCGTCATATATATAACTGTAGGAGTCAGTGTCTCTTTTGGGCTGATAATGAGTTGCCATTTGTATTTTCCTCTCTTTCAGGCCAACTGAATGACTTTACATAGACTTAGGTAGACAGGTTTTTTAACTTTTTCTCAAATAAAAAGCTTCCTGTATAAATTTACCGAGACTATACATGAAACTTTTCCAATGGAGAAAATGCTTCCCCATTTCCGTAGGGTTCCTTTGAAGGCCAGATCTCTACAGAAAGGACCCTACTTCCGAATGTAAGGTAATAGATAAAAAGCTGTAGGGGATATAAAATTACTGTGAACAATGTACAAAATATTTTAAAATATTTTTGAGTTTATTATAATTATTTCATTGGAAAGTCATAATCTTTTTAGAGTTAAGTGTGCTATGCCTACTTTCAGGTGAGTGACTTCAAAGTCTATGCTTGATAAACCATAACATCCATGAGCCTTACACTTGCTAGGCAAACACTACCACTGAACTACCTGCTTAGTCCTATGATTCGCATTTGGAATGGATTTGCCTATTTCTGCTTTCCCCCAGAATTATTCATGCTTTCACAAAGACTTTCATGATCAGAGTAGTCTTGGGCTCACAAAGATGGAGTGTAAGTACAGTTTTCATATACCTTCTGTCCACTCAGAACTCAGCCTCTCTCCCAGCTTCGCCCCATACCATGTGCTTTGTTATAATTAGTGAATCTTCACTGACACTTCCTAGTCATCTGCAGAGTTCATTGTGTACATGAGGGCTCACTCTAGGTGATAGAAATGCACCACCATGCCCAGCCAGCGGAACCTTCCTGGGACCTCTCTCTTCCCATTCCTTCCTCTCTCTTTCCCTCCTTTTCTTCTTCATTTGTCTTTCTTCACTTCAGCCAGTTTCAATTAATATAGTCGCAAGCTCAGAGCTTCATTCCCCAGGTCACATCCTGTTTACTGATAAGTTGATCAAAGACACTTTTCATTTTGTTACAGAACCTTGGGTCCTTTAGCATTTCTTTTGGACTCTGGGAAGTTTCATGTTTCTTTGCATTACCTACCTGTTGTTGTTGTTGTTGTTGTTTTTGCTGTTGGCTTTTAACATTAGGTTTCTTAGCATGATAATTATAATTATTTCATATTGACAATCTGATAAGTACACCATGCCTGCCATTTAGGTTCTGTGTGCCTATCTATCTGCCAGTCTATCTATCTATCATCTATCTACTGTTGTTGATTAGTAATATTTATCATTGATTTATCTTTTAGTTAAACAGTGGTTATTCCTAAACCAGCTGTACACCCACAAGGTGAACACCATACAGAGACTAGGATTTAATTAATTAACCTAGAACACAATGATGGGCAATGATTACTCCAACCTAAACCTCTAAGCCAGCATAGCTTCCTCCCATTCAGAATTTCCAAAATTATACTTGCCTTTAGTCATATCTTAAGTTTGATTCATCTCTCCTTGGGACTCTAAGTTCTCTCCTGCTGATCTCTGCTCTCCACTCCTCCCACTCACTTTCTTTTCCTCCCTTCCAGACCAGGATGTCCAACCCTTTTCTCTCTATTGCACAGCACTGTCTGGTTGTTCTATTGACAATTACAGAGAACAAATGGTGGAATGTTTACACAGACTTGAGACAGGTGATGTTTAGAATAAACATCACAATGCAGCGTCGTGAATAAAACCAGATAGTGAGGTGGATAAATCAGCATTTGAATGAACAAGGGTAAACTGTGTATATTCCACAAGAACATTATACCAACATTTCCCCCTTTAAGTCCAATAAAAGGCTCCTTTTCTTTCAATACAAAAACTAATTATTAAACAGTTATGAACACTATTGGGTAAGATTTACACGTGCAATATCCAGTCCATGTGCATTTAGCAACTTAGGAAAAAGTACATAATTATCCTATCTTGACAAGTTTAGAGTTCTGTACTTATATTAAATTTTATCCTTATTGGTATTACCTATATGAAAACATTTTCTTAATTTCTAAACAACTTAAGCTTAATTGTGGAACTATAACTATTTGGTCTTCAGCCCCACCAGAGACTTGACAAGGAATAAAATTAGTTACTGGAGTAAATAGGAAGTGCATGTTAGTAGCTTCAAAAAATAAAAAATTAACAAGAGACAGTTTGCTGCCTGAACAGTCACCCAAAATTCTCTATAATGTGGCAGCATCATCTTCAGCTCAGTTTATTTGACAGACATATATATGAAACAAGAACTATTTAGGACTTGCTTACCTTGTCTTGGCAGAGTTCGACAGTCAACTCGTCTTGCATTTAAGCTTTCTCATTTTTGGCAGAATTCTGTCTGTTGTGAAACAAGGGCATTTTCTTTTGGCCCAGTGGCTCATTTGCCACATTTGAGGCTATCTCCATATGGAGGTTCTTTGATACTCATCATCATCATTGAGGTAGGTGGGGTGCTGCCAGGAGATGATCTGTCATTGTCAAATAATCTTTAAAATAATAAAGACATTTTTAAATACCATATTCTGTAAGTCTCTGAAGATTTTGAAGACTTACCTATCTTTATGTAATTGACCTGTTTACAAAATCAGATCTGTTAACCTACGATGTATACTCCTGTGATAAATTAGACTAGTGTCTGACATGGCTATGAGTTGATTAACTAGCAATTAACTTGCATTACATAATACCCCAAACAGTTTGTAATAGCTGTTTAAAAATATTGGAAATAAACTTGAATTTGTATCAATATACTAAAATTTACCAATGTATTAAAAATAGACCTATTTTTACATCAATATACAAAATCCTATACCAGAGTTAAAAATAACCTTATTGAGAATAACAAATAAAGCCTTAAGTTGCATAGATTCAATAACCTACCTTTTGTCTTCCTATAAGATATTCCTGTATTCCCCCTTCTTTCTTTTCAACCCCTTTTCTCCTTTTCTAAGAAAGAAAGAGAAAAGGAAAAGGAAAAGAGAGAAATCCCTGCGTCTACCTTGTTCTCTCTCTGAATAAGACCATTAGTAATTTATAACCATCTTCCAATGACATTAAACATTCATAGCCACAGAAAAAAACCAAAAACGTACCAACCCTCTTAAAGGAAATTGGATCTCATTTTCATGAATTTTTTTCTAGCTGACTCTTTAGACACACAAAAATCCTGTCAGGGCACCCAAAGAAAATTAGGAAAAATGGTTATAAGCAACCATTAACATTTGTGGTCCAGTCTTTGGATGTTGATAAAATTCAGGCTTAATAGAAGTTCCTGTTTGAAACAGTCTAAAATGCTGGACCAATAGAGATTAGTAGCTTTCTTCAAAGCTCTCTTGGGAGCAGGCTTTGATGAGAAACATCAATTTAAGCAGTTGAGGCAGGAACAAGCAGAATGCTGGAACATGTAAGATGCTGGAACAGATGTATCAATGTCTCAGCATGCTGGAAGGGTGAATTCTGTCAGGTTTGATCCGGTGTCTAGTCCTTTAGTTCTGCAAACATAATTTCTTACAAGTGTTATGCAGTTCTAAAGTTACAAATGTATGAGATGTGCAGGATAAAGCTAAACTGTAAACCAATTTTATCTATTTCAGTTAAAAGACTGGCATAACGTATTTTGAGTTTATTGTAGCCAAGTATTTATTGGCCATGTATTGTTGAAGTTTTGGCTAGAGACATATTTTATGTCTCAGTTAGTTTTAGAGTTGTTCCCATGTGAAGGGATTAGCAAATTACCTATTTTGACTTCTCTCTTCTTGTGTGTGGCCAAGATCTTCAGGTGGTCTTCCTTTGTCATATATGATTTTTATTAGTTTTGATGGAACCCATAATTTCTCTTCTCCTGTATGAATATACACAAAACTCTTTCCCAGGGTAACATATTTCCTGTTTTCCATTTTGGAATTAGGCCCTTTATATGCTGCTTTGATTCAGCAGTCCTTTCTAAATTCTGCTGTGTCTTAGCAGGTGTGCTACTTATGTCATTTAAACATTTTAAAATTTAAAAATCATTATTTAATCTATTTGGGGGAGATACTACATTTCCCTTCTGTTTTATGACCATTTTTTAAAAATTACTGTTACATATTTTCAAAATTGTTTGACCTCTATGATTACAAGTTATTTCTCTATCAGATTTCATGTCATAATGTCTAAAATATTGTCGAATTCCAATGGATATATATGCTGAAACACCATCAGCCCCAATTTGCAAGGGCATCTCCAAAACATTTACCATCTATAACAAATTTTAGGATCATGCTCTCCATAATTGAAGGCAAAAACCTACTGGAATTCTGAATATGAATAGATGGCATGCTGCATGTATTTTAGTTCTCCAACTCTTTAAAATGGAGTATAACAGCCACTGTATGACCTTGTTCTAAGACAACACTAAACAGGATCTGCATTTCTACTTTAGCATGTAGATCTTTATCCAGTAATTGAACCTTGACAATACACATATAATATCCAGTCTGACCAACTTGGTCTATAGCGGAAGACTTTCTCTTCAGCATTTGAATGGGCTGTCATTTTGCAATATCTTCAAGCCTCTGTGGACTTTTCTCATCTGGAACCACCTCTCTTGGTGTTATTGTAAGTACCGCATTGGATTGCTCTGAAGGCTCTCTATTTTTTATTCAAAGATTCCTCCAACCTCTGGTCTATGGCCTTTAATTTAGCATCTATTTTCTTAGTCTCTTCCTTCTTCAAGTCCGTCTTATCCTGATCTCTCCCAAAGAGGATATGTAAAACTGAAATTGTCACTGAAAAAAATTATTTGTAAGCTATGAGAAACAAACTCAAATGGTATCCAGAAGCACTGCATCATTATGTCTTCCTCCATTTCAACAGAGAAAATTATCTTTTTAAATCTCAGAACCTGAGAAAGGGCTTTGCTTTCTCAGACCCAGCTTCTCTTCCACACCATCAGTGCAGAGGCTTTTCTGTTTGTCTCTGGCTCCCGCTTCCAAGGAGAGGTATTTTTTCTTGCTTCCTTACTGGATCCTGACCCCTTCCTCACTCTAGGAAGTTATTGGGTCCACAAATGTCTGCTCCTCAGAGTGGCAAGAACCCCTTCTCAAAGGCATTTCACTTTCTGCCTTGGCTAGCAAAGTCTGGCTTTGAGAAGCCCCCCCCTCTTTTTTTCTCCACCTAAAGAAACTGCCTTTGTGGGGTTTGTATTTAACAATTTTTGTTTTTCTGTAGCTTGCTGGAGGCCTTGCTGCTCTTGCAGGGGGTCTGTTTAATCAGGAATCTGTGAGCTCCTGGTTTAGGAACTGCCATTGCTTCGTTTTTAAGGACAGAACGAAAACACTGTCATACAGTTTTACTTTCTGTGTAAGTTCTTTCTAGATTACTGTAAATTCTGCCACACGTTGGTACGGCATTTGTTATTGATCAGTAATATTTATTATTGATTTATCTTTTAGTTAAACAGTGGCTATTCCTAAACCAGCTGTACACCCAAATCACCACAGAGACTACGATTTACTAACTAACCTAGAACACAATGATGGGCAATGATTACTCCATCCTAAACCTTCAAGCCCACATAGCTTCCTCTTATTCAGAATTTCCAAAATTATACTTGCCTTTAGTCATATCTTAGGTCTGATCCATCTCTCCTTGTGGAAACCAATGCTCTCTTGCCAATCTTTCCTCTCCAACCCTCCCACTCGCTTCCTTCTTCTCCTCTCTAGACCAGGATGTCCCACCCTATTCTCTCCATTGCACAGCACTGGCTGGTTGTTTTATTGACAATTACAGAGAACAAATGGTGGCATGTTTACACAAACTTGAGACAGGTGATGTTTAGAATAAACATCACAATGCAATGTCCTGATTGAAACCAGATAGTGAGGTAGAGAAATCAGCATTTGAATGAACAAGGGTAAATTGTATGCATTCAACAAGAACATTATACCAACAATCTACCTACCTACCTATCTGTTTATCTATCCATCCAAAGTTGGATGTGGTATCCTCAACAATGAAAACTATAGTGTCAGCCTTCCTTTAGTTAGCTGTACAGTGCTAAGGTTCCTGGGTTGAGGGAGCGTTCTGTCTTCCTAGTATTAAGTCTCAGTTCTAGGCCATGAACTTGACAAGATTCCTCCTCAATGTTGATTTTACTCATTTAAATCGGAAAGGCTATGTAAGGGGATTACAGTTATGTATCTTGCTTCCCTTATGAGTGAGGCTCTGAGAAATTCAAGTGCATTGGACAGTAGTAAGGCAGCCTCTTTTGTGGGTAGATCTTATGAAAAACAATAAGTCATGAAGATGCCTGGGTGAGTGTTCTCCAGCCTCCCCATGGTAGCTTGGTGTCTCTCCAAGAGAAAGGACTCACAGAAGGCTCTAGGTCTCCCACTTGCCTGGGATGAGTTCCACTGCAGGTTTTGTCTCACGCCTTGGTCCACATGTAACCTCCAGGGCTGTGTTGATCAGGGTTCAGAGTTTCTTAGCCCTGGACTGATTGTCATGGAAGTTTCTGCTCATGTAAATCATAATTCTCTACACTGACCTGTCTATCTCTTCAGATTTAAGGGCAGAAGTGTGTCCCAAGAGCCCCTCTTATCTAATGGATCTAAGTATGGACTTTCAGTTTAGCTCTTAACATACTGAGATATGGTGGCAACTTTTAAGTCTTTATGTGCCAACCAGAAACTGGCCTGTTTTCTCCCTTTGTAGGATGCTACTTTCAGCTCATCTCACAGAGGCCATGAATGTCATTAAACAGCCACTATATATAAACTTTTATTCTTTGAGGAATGTTCCACTCTTGCATAATGTTCAGACACAAGCAAAATATCAAAAAGGAAGATGGGGATTTCTCCTAATTGAAGGAATCATCTGTAGTTGTAAATAGTGTGTTCTCGAGTACAAAAAAAAGGCCATTCTTGGAGGATTATTATCCTAAGCATTAGGGGGATGCAGGAAAGAGGACTCAAATGTGGAAGCCAGTGATAAGTATAGCTATAGCAGCATCTCCCTGGGTGTTTGTTTTCTGTCAGTTTGTAATATTCTTTGATAACTTCATACATGTGTACAATGATAAATGACACATACATTCTCCATTTCCTTCTCCCACTACTCCTGTATGTCCCAACACCTCTCCCCTTTTAACAACACACTATGTCCAGTTAGTACTATCTGCAGATGCATTGGTGTGGGCCATCTACTGGGCAAAGGAAACCTGCAAGGGCTACACTTTCTAAGAAAAGGATTCTCTGTTGATTTTTTTTACCAACATATGCACATACATATATTATATATACCAAAATTATATATTGGAATAATTTTCTATGAGCTAGTTGGTTACTAAATATTGTGGTTTCAGTGGCTGTCTGAGGGATGGTACCAATGTCCACATTCTTAAGGTATCAAACCCAAGGCAGTGTTGGTACCTCAGTGGTCCTAAATGGAGGCAGCAGACACCCTGAACAGACTAGGAGCTTGTAATCAAATGGATCTACTCTCCCAGTACAGACACAGGCAAGGGGCTGTAGTATTAATTTTTCTAGCTGAACAGGGAAGAGGGACTATGTGCTTTACGATGTTAGGTAGATTAAATCAAATATACTTTATAGGATATTTTTATGCAGTGTCCAGTATGCAATGTGTGTGCAAGTAGAGATAACATGGACTTAATTCTAGATTCTATGTACTACAAAATGTACAGGCTGACCAGAAACCAGAAGTTAGGCAGACTTGGTACTAACTAATAAAATTTAAAGGACTTCCAATAGATAAAAGTTCCTTCTTGACATTGTGGCTTTTGGATAACTTCTGTACTTAACTCTGAGGGGGTGAATTTATCAGTGTTTTAGTTAAAAGGGCCACTGTAAATAGTCCTGTTACGAATGTGTGATAAAGAAGAAGATTCCATTTCTGTACTTATGTGTCTATTTGAAGAGGAAGATGAATTCTTTTCTAAAGTGGACATATTATATTATCTTACAGACACTTCCAAAGCAGATGCCAAAGCTGCTGTGATGGCCAAGAAAAGGGTAAGAATACATTTTAAAATTAACTTCAAATTCAGTTCTTCAAAGAAAAGTAAATTACTAAAAAAAAATCATATAATTTGACTTTTTATTTAGAAGTTTAGTTGAATATATATTTGCTGTATTAGGCTGACAATAAACAATGTGATGATTTTCATTAATTTTATGGAGTTAGGGCAGTAGAAACACAAATGACAATGGAACAATGTTTTTTATATCTATTATTGTAAAATGTGAGAAAGTTAATTTTCTTGTACAAAATAATTTCATGGTTTAATATGGATATTAAACTTAAGTAGAGAACAACATTGAACAACTGAATAAAATTTCAAATAGAATATTTTAATGGAAGCTTATAAGGCCAAGAACATTTAAGAATATATTTTAGAAATTTAACACGCTATTTTGAATATTATATGTAGAGTAGCGTTGAATTCTACTTACTGTGCAAAATATGATTATAATATTGGCATTCTCAGATAACAGTCTACTTATAGGACATCACTGAAGTGGAAAAAGAGGGTGCTTACAACACACACTAGGATCCATTATGTATCAGTGATTCAAGAAAAGAAGAGCCTGTGCTCGTGGGTGGGCTGGAGGAGACCAGAGAGAGCACAGTGCAGTGTGGCAGAGAGGGCTGCTCTGTGTGAGTCTAGACATTATTTGTCTATGAGATGAACATCACTTTTGAAAAGTGTATGTGTGTGTGACCAGTTCTTTTAAGATCAAATTTTGATTGATTTTTTTTTTTTTGCCATTGTTCCTGTGTTGAGTTTTGTTTTTAGGTAGGGTGTTGCTAGGTGGTAGCTCAGGCTGGCCCAGACCAGCTGGCCAGGAACTCCTGCTTGTCATTTTTATTATAGGGCTGTGATACAACACCTTGGTATTTCTTTTATTAAAAAATCCTTTTGCTTTTTAGACTTATAAAAAGAATCTTATGATGTGAAACAAGGCTATTCTCTTCAGGAAAGAGTTAGTGTTATAGAAGACAAGGCTGTTTTCTGTAGAGTCCAGGCCTAGGCCCTGTATGCACACTGGGGGTTTGCAGAGCGTGGAAGGCAGTGCAGCCTTGTCACTGCACAGAGTGTGGACAGTGTTAGTTGTTTCACTGTTTTCTACTGCACACATAAAATAAGTTGTAAAGACATTAACTATTTTATGTATCACTCACATTTATCATTGTCCCTCAGAAGAGCAGCATTAGATTTAGGAAAATGCTACTTAATTATGAGTTAAAATGTCATAACAAAACACATTATTATATCCAAATAACTGATAAAATGTCTTGAAAACATGGATAAGCACATAAGCTGTATTTGATATGGACAAGGTGAAATTTATGAGGCTCCATGGCTATTCAACTATGTAAATGTCATTGAGTTGTGTAGATTTTGGGTCTGGTTAATTTTAGTGTGTGATGTTTTTGTTTATTTGTAAGTTTTCAACAATAAATCTTGTAAAATTAAAACATTAATAATAATAATAATAATAAAAGCAAACTAAGAGAAAAACATGACATCTGTCTCAAAAGGCCAAGCATGAGTCAGCTCGCATTTTATTCTCAGCTCTGACTCCTCCACAGTTTCATGGTGGATTGAACCTGGGCTCTGTCTGTGGTGGGCCTTTTGCTTAGCTTCATGCTGCAGGCTCCACTGTAGGAGATGGACCAGGAGTATTTCTTGTTTCACAGGTAAAAGCTCTCTCTGAGCTATTGTCAGCCACTGAATGGCAATGCTATGTGCTCACTCTACTTTTTATGAGTATATAATTTCCCTACTTCTCTTTCAGAGGCTTTCTCTAAGGCCCTCTCAGATGGGAGATTTTATGATGCCAAAGCTGAGGTTCACGTGTGTCTGTGCAGGTTCAGTACATCCCATTCTCAGATCTCCAGAGACTCACCCCAGTTCCTCTCATTAACCTGCTCTTTACAAGGATACCCAGAAGAGATGCCATTTTTGTCTATTGACACCTTTAAAATTTTTTATTTTTTTTAGGAACTCATTTTTATAAAAGCATAAATCACATGCAAGCAAAGTAGCGTTCAAGCAAAATGAGAGATATTAGATATTTTTTTGGAACTTCAAGTTATATTAATTGTAAAGAATACAAGGCAGTTGACTGGGGAGAGCCTGGAGCATTGGACACACTGAACTACGTGGCACAGACTGTGTGTGAAGTGCCTAATGTTTGCAGTGACTTATGAGTGCCTAAACTTCAAATACAGTCACATAGTGTACTAAAAAAATAGTACTGAATCTCACATTAGGTCAGCCAACAATGTGTTTACAAGTGTTATTATGGAAAGAAAAACTACCATGGCCCAGACACATAATTCTTGAAATTATTGAATGATTCGCTTTATTCAACATTCTATACGTTTTCAACTATATGTTTACATAGATCAATCGCAGGTCATCGGTCTCCTTTTCAGCAAGCAACTCTATGTACTGAGCCATATCACTGGCCCTGAGGACTTTCCCCCCAAACTCCAGCTCCTTTAGGCATCCTCAGTCTCATCTTTGCTACCATCACTGTCACTTTAATTATTGCTACTTGTTTTACATGTACCCATTAGACACAATATTCCTTCAGAAAACGTCATCCATTCCTTTATCCACTTTCCCTCTTCCCATGACATATGTGTTTCCTAATTGATTTGTAGACGTGTGTCACTCCTTAGTTACCAATAGTTTATCAGTGTGTTACTAATTTTCCAATTGTTCATCCAAATGTTTGGTAGTTCAGATGATTTTTTTTCTTTTGGAGTCTTCTGGCTTTTGTGACCTGCTTTGAAGTATTGCCACTTTGTCTATACAAACTACAGTTTGTTCTTGACTTCATTTTTCCTTCTGTTGTTACCTCAGTCACAGTGGAGAGTACTCAGCAGCACAGCTTCCTCTGCTGCCCCATGTTCAGATGACATCCTTAGGACTAAGAGAGAAACTCCAAGGAAGGGGTCAGGGAAATGCCATGTCTTTTCTCACCAGCAAACACCGTAGCTGCCATCATCAAGTAGCATATTGAAGATGGCCTTGCCAATATAAATCATATTTTGTTGTTTTAATTTGCATTTCTCTAATGTTAATTGCTTTTGACTTCTTAGCATTTTTTACATGATCTATATATTAGTAATAGAGATACTTACTCTTCCTTAAATTTTGCTCTATTATCACATGCTTTTTCCTTATCCCTACTAGTGTAGATAGCAAACATTTGTATGTAGCCACATGTATGCTTTCAATTTTGATTATCACACTATTAAAATGCATTGGGAGTAGCATAATGGGAAGGAGAAGAATAGAATCTAGAGCTACACTACAAGTTATGAATTCCAAACGTTATTACTTCCCTGAAAGTGTGAGCCAATATTTGCCATTTAATTCTCTAACCTCCTGGTTTCTTCTTACGTGAGAATAAAAGCATTGCAGAGCCGTTTCTCTGAACATGCTTGACATCCAGTGCTTTGAGTGTAGGTAACACTTCATAGATACTAGCTGTGGATTTATTTTCACATGTGGTGTGAACATGGGGTGCAAAATGTCACTGCAGCTTCCTAATCAGCTATCCAGTGCTATCACTGGATAGTAAGCAGTCTTTCCATTCTTTGCTGTTTATCATCTGTGCATGTCTTCTTTTTAACAAAGGCATTTGATATGTCAAAATATCTATTTCCATATGAGTCTTTGTACTCATTAAGCAAGTTCCAAACTGCTTTATTCTCTCTCCTTTGATATGTGAACTAGTGACCCTTTATTACCCCAGTTTTCCAGAAACTTTTATTATTCCTGCCTGTTGACTTTTCAGATGAACCTTAAAATTATTTTGTCAAGAATTATTTAGTCAGAGGAATCCTATTGAGATGGTGATTGGTATTGTAGAAAAATCTTAGTGCTAATTATGGAGAAAGCACATTTATTTTACAAAACCCAATTTGTGTAGAAACTAACTTGTCTCAGATCAGCTTTCTTGAGTTTCCAGCGAAGAGTCTTATGTTCCTAATTAACTTGATACCAGCTAACTTTTACTGGTTGGAGAAGATTTCCTTTTCACTTTATCCCTATCACATCTGTCTGCTTTCTTTCTTTCCTTCCTTCCTTCCTTTTGTTTACACACAGACATTATGTGTGTATGTCTTTTTCCTAATGCTTATTAATACCAGCAATTCAACTTACATCATTTGAAAACAATCAATAACCCATTTTCTTGTGATACATGTAAAAGAAATAATTTAGGCTGTTTATTTTCTGGTGAGGAGAATTTCTCAGACCTATTACAGATGTTCTTCCTGACAGTCAGACACTTTCTATCAGCCTGGAGAGCATCAGCCTGTTGGACAACCCATAGCACTTCATGACCAGATGCCTGGCCCTGCATGTAACTTGCTGAGCTCATGGTCGTTAATATGGAATCTGTGCACTGCAGCCCACTGACTTTACTTAACATTTTTATATGCATCTTCCCCAAAGACAATATAACCAATCCCTGCTGCTGGCATCTAGTCCCAGGCAGAAAGAAATCTCAGGAAGAACAGAGAGCAGTGGGCCCTTGTAGTCACTGTCGGGCTTTAAACCTCACTTAGTTTCTTTCCTGATTCTACTTTGTGCACAGCATGAGATTTTTTCATAGATCATTGTTTCCTAAGCTTGGCTAATTGAAGTGTTCTGTCACTACTTTATTGTGTATTACTGGCTGCTATAGTTTTCTTTCAGTTGTCAAGGAACACATTTTCAACAAATTGAGTCTGAAGATCTAATTGTCTTTCATTAGTGATTTCTGGGCCAGTCAGCATCTCATCTGTGTGTGACAGATGATCCCATAAGTCTCTTAAGTCAGCCCCAGCAGCAGCAAGCACACAGCTTAGCACAAAGGCTGACTAACCAGTCAGATAGTCAGATTTCTCAAGGTTACCATCCCTGTGTGTATAAGCAGAAGGGCTTCTTCATCATACTTTATGGCTCTGTCAGAGTGACACCACACTCGTGAGCTTTACCTAACACTTTGATCTTTAAGTTTTGTTTTTATTGAGCTGTAATTTAAACACAGTGAATCACTCAGATATAAGTGTGGATTTTGGTGACTTTCTTAATTAAGCATGTGCATCTGCCTAACTTCTTTATTAGTTACTGTATGTACCATGATCAAAGTAGCTGGCAGGGATGACTAAAGAGCAGACACTTATGCTCTTTCACTGTCTCATGGAAGATGGTGCCGAGTAAGCTGCTCTGTGCAGGGAAGCTTGTCCACTGGTGACCAACAGGAAAGCAGGCAGGGCAGCATAGAACCTCAGGCAGTTTTCAGCCTCAAAGGCCTACTCCAGCTGGACTCTGCTCCCTAAAGACTCCACTGCCTTCAGGCACCACAGGCTGAGGCTGAGTCTTGAAGACATGAGCTTGTGGTGAACCTTTCAGATGGGAACTGTAAGTCCCCAGTCAGCATGGAGACTGGTGCTTCACCCCAGAAAGTTTCCTAGGGGGAGTTTGAAAGTGTAAATGTGCACTTGTGGTGTGCACACTTGTGATGTGCACTTGCTTTTTCTAAAAAACACATAAAGCAAAATATGTATTATTAGAAAATTGTCTTCTTGTCACCCTAAGTCCTTTCCCTCAGCCCCAGTACCAGTGTTAGCACCATCTAGAGTGACTGGTGACAGGGTGCTTGCTAGGAGCTCAGGAACCAAGCCTGGTGAACTGCTGCAAGACACGTGGCTTCTCCGCAATGATTCTATAGCGCAACAGTTAGTAGTGAAGCATTAAGATTAGACAGCGTGCTAATTACCAGATTCCGATTAGGCTGGGTTATGAGGCAGGCAAAAAGTCCCTGCCTCAGAATACCCACACCTGGTTTCCATGATGGTATTTGCCATTTAAATTTTTTTAAATGTTGGTTCATATATATGCATACATATATGTATGTATGTATATATTTAACCTTTACTTACATTTGGATTTCAGTGAAGGTCCTGACTTCAGTGAAATTATGTCCTTGTTTTCTTTAGGGTGACGACTGGGTGAACAAAACTGAAAGGAGGTGGGTGGCAGATGAGCAGAACATTGAAAAAAAGTTCTGTTTTCCTCTCCTGAAGACAAGTGGTAGTTAGTAAGCATGAGAGCTATGCCGTTCTTCAAGTTCACAGGTGACAAGGTTTGTGGAAGCAGCTGGCTATACGTGGCAGGTCCAGGTTGCACATATGAGGGATGCTTCAGGAGATGGAAATGGGGATACATACTATGTTCTTTTCCTAAACTGAGGTTTTTCCAAGTGCAGCACTTTAGCGGAGAAAGTCCAGGGTTTAGTTATGCAGATCTGGCGCACAAAAGAAAAGGAGTTAATGTTCAGCAATCTTTAATTTTCTCCTTTAAGAACTGTTTCCATCCTCGGCAGTGAGGATGAAGCTCAGTAGCTAGAGTACTTGCCTAGCATGCATGAAGTCCTGGACTCAATTTCCAGCACCACTCAAACTGGGCAAGATGGCACGTATCTGCAATCCCAGCCTTGGGAGACAGAGTAGGAGGATTAGTAGTTCAAGGTCATCTGTGGCTACACAGTGAGTTTGAGGCCGGCCAGGCCTATGCCAGATCCCTATTTCAGTCCTTAGTACTGAGAAAAGGTTTTCTTCTGGAAATCACCTTCAAAATAAGAATAACTTTACTTTTGTTTTTCTCTGTATAATGCTCATTTAAAGATTTAGGTGAGATCAATTTTTTTGAAATGTGAGTATATTAATAAAATTTACCCTGTATATGCATGGTTTTTGCATCTGTGACTTGAACTACTTGAAGGCAGAAAAATTTTTTCATTTGTCTATTGGGGATACTTCTATTCACCACCCCCTTCCTCAACTCATCCCAACCAAACCCAAATCAATAATGGTTATTAGCATAACACAAAATAGAAATTTGAGTAATGAGTTTATGTTTCATAGATTGTAGATATGTTCCTAGATACTAAATGATCATTTTGTGCTCAATTGTAGCAACTACTGTTCAGTGTCAGCGAAAATTAATAGAACTGACTTATTACAGAATTCATTTATAATATGTTCTGGTGTATAAACATTTGGCTTCTGTATGAGCCTACCGATGAGGACTATTTATCTCTCTTTTTGTTTATATATTTAATGTCTTCAATTATTTCAAAAATATTTTTCTTATAAGGTGCACATGAGAAATTCTTGCACCAGTGTGCACTGGAGAACACAGCCACCTTTACCACAAGGAATTGTGCGCTGCCTTTTCTCCCATGAACATAAGTGCAGTGCAATCTCTCTGGACTTACCAGAGCTGGCACAAAGTGTTTGAGCCTCACAAAATGATTAAGATGGAGTCTCTTTGTTGTGCAGTTGAGGAGATTCTGAGTGTTCTTGTCAGAAACAGTTCTTGTGTATGATGTTGGGTTTAGGCTTAGAACACGTGACACTATCCCACAGGCAGAGGGGTCACTGAGTACTCTTACTGCTCAGGTTGCTAGGAGAAAATATGGCTGAACTCATAATGATGTCTGAACATTCGTTTCTTTATCCATAAAAATATAATACTGTATTATAACTGTTAAATTTTGTTTATACATCAGCTTTTAACAATTCAGTTTAAATATGTAGATTTCAGAAGTCTCCTAGAAACAGAATCCTCTGCCAAAATCCCCCTCTCCCAGCACCCTCTTCTCCCTTGCTGGATTGACCAATGGTTTTAGAAAAAAAAGAGAGAAAGAAAGAAAGAAAGAAAGAAAGAAAGAAAGAAAGAAAGAAAGAAAGAAAAGCACAGAGGCAAGAAGTGTTTGCAGCTGACTTGCAGTTCCATAGAGCCTCTGACCCCTGGCTCCATTGTCAGCTGAGCGGCTGTGCCACAGACCCAGCTCCCAGGGCCTTCCCTCCTCCTGGGTGCCTTGTTGAAATCAACTCTTAGCATTCTTAAGTGTTTTATAGATAGGAGTGAAGTACAAATGATAAGCCACTATGAATTTCTGAATTCAGTGATGCACAGACCTCTCAGAAAATTTAAATACAGGCTTTAAGATCTCTGAGTGAACATGGAATCATGGAGCCCCTTGAAGTTCTATGCCAGTCCCCTCCTCAGCCACAGTTGGAAGTGCTAATAGAAAATCTTTCATGGCTTTTGTTCAAGGTGGGACTGGTAGCCAGATTCTATTTTTAGAGAAAATTCCCTTCTGTGCCTCCCCATTCACTGCTTGAATGCACACTCTAGTGTTCTC
This sequence comes from Pachyuromys duprasi, assembly GCA_028658305.1. NCBI lineage: Eukaryota > Metazoa > Chordata > Mammalia > Rodentia > Muridae > Pachyuromys > Pachyuromys duprasi. The sequence continues at coordinate 5,305,070 of CM053749.1, forward strand.
TCCTTTAAACCCTCAACCAAAGAAACCCAGAGCTTAACTGCAACTGCAGAAAGCAGGAGGCAGCGAGGTATTTATGAGTCACACCGCTAGGCACTGGGCTCTGATGCTTGTCCAGAGGTCATGGGAATGCCACACTCTACTGAAAACTGACCTGTCTAGCATATGATAATCGATGAGTAATGTTTATGTAAGAAACAATAGAATAATATACTTTAGAAAAATAGTATCCAAAAGAGGGACAGAAAATTATCACTTCATTTCTATCCCTCTCAAGGAGATGCTTAAGGTAGTGTTTCTACATTGGAATGTATTAGCTATGTGCTGCAGTTGCTCAGGTTCAGTTGTGACCATCGTTTATATCTGCTGCAGGAAGCTGGTTTTTCATCCTTCCTTCACTAACACATCCCTGGCATCTTTTCCAAAGGGAAATGGGCATGCTGGCTTTGCAAATTTCTATAATATATCTTTGAGCAAAGAATTTTCTACATTATTCAATGTAGAATTCACCTTTGGAAAGTCTGTCAAGGTTGGTATCTCTTCAGTGATTATTGACTGACAATTACCCTCAAGGGAAGGTTGTAACACATACTTATGCTTCCTATTAGAACAAATTGTTAGATCTATGCTTTACACCTTCAGACTTAAGGCAGCTAACAAACTTTTTCCTTTTTTTTTTAAAGCATGACACATTTTCATTTAGATGCCAAATAGCTGAGGGAAAAGGACAGTGTAGAGTTAGAGTAGATAAAGTTAATGTAAGTACAATTCTTTGTTGTTGTTTTGAGACAGGGTTTCTCTGTGTAGCCTCGGCTGTCCTGGACTCAGTTTGTAGACCAGGCTGGCCTCAAACTCGTAAGTACAATTCTTAATGATTTTCATCATTTTGAATTAAAGGCAATTCTACCATTTGCTATTCCAACTATTAATTCTACTGTATATATGTGTACAAATGTGTATACGTACTTATAAACATATATTCAGGCATTTTATATTTTAGTATATGGCCCACGTTCTTTGTACATATATATTTTCTTGTTTTTATATTCAGGGAGAAAATAATTAATTAATACTTTGGCTTATTCAAAGTCAATGACACTTACGTACTATTACAGTTTAGTGGGCAGTTTTGGTTTAGAGTACTTAAAAGCTTATTTAAAAACAGACCTTCCTGATTCAGTAGGCATGAACTGGTCATGCAAATTTGTACTGGTAATAAGCTCTCAGGACTTTATGCCTCACTAACATTGTGTTCTTTCCTCTGAATATCACTGGTTGTATGGCAGTTCAGCAGTGGGGATAGAAATTGAAGAGATGGCTACATTGTTGTTTCAGTGTTTGTTTATACTGTCCTGAAACATAGCCTGCAAAGATACATCCACCAGAATGGGACCTAATTTTGAGTAATGGGTTTGGTGGATATAATTACAGTAAGGATCTTGAGGGTTAGGTAATGTCTAAATGTAATGATGAGTGTCTCAGAGGAGAGGAATTTGTATCATATAGAACCAAACACCAGACTTCTGTTGGTTTACCAACTTTGGTTGCAATAGCCTTGGGATACTATTGCCTTCGTTTATAAACTATAACTGAAGGAACTTAGCATCTTAGTGTGGTAGGTCTGAAGATAGTAAAAAGTTTCTCAAGGCTAATGCAACCAAGGTTGTTAAAACAACAGAAGAGTAGCATTGTCTAGTCTCTGTTTTCTGCTTTCTGCCAGAAATATGAGGTGGTCAGTAGTCCCAGCTCCATATTCTTGCTAGCCTGGAGTCACCAGCCTGTTATGACCACCCTGCTGTGATGATGTGATGCTGTATCCCCTCAGCACATGAGAGCAAATAAACCCTTCTCCCTTTTAGTTGCATTGTCAGCTCTTAAGCTATAGCAACAAGAAAAGTAAATAATAGAGTTATAGTGGAACATTTAGCAAACTAGAAAAGCAATTTAGTATCTCCATCACAAACCTTCCTACTTTGGGGTAGCTCTTTAATGCTATTTCTTCCTATCCATATAAAGTAGTTTTATTTTGTTACATTAATCTTATCCATTATTGTAGTAACCTTTTTACTTCATACTCAAATACACAGATAATTTAAGCACATAACAGTTATCTCAAATATCAATTCTACAGTTTCTTTGAAGATGTAAATCAGTGACTTAGCAGAGTCATGGAACGAGTTTTGAGTATTTCTGTGAGGGTGACGATCATGGCAAGAAGACCCTCTTGCCCTTAGCATTGTCCTGTGAGCTCCCCAATGCTTCTGTCCAGTCGCTGTGAATGATTACCAAGACATTTGAGCTGTCTAATAGTACTTTCAGACTTACTTAAATTAAACATTTATTATAGGTAAATGTTCAGTGTAAGTGGTACTTCTAGCTGCTAAACAATTAGTGTATAATTTTAAATTGTTCCTATTCTTGTAGTTGATTTAAAATCAGTAGAAGTTCATGAAACAGTGAACGGAATAAACAAAATGGTCTAAGTCTGCTCACACTGACAGATCAAAGAGAAAAGCTGAGAAGCAAAAGGAGCTAACAAACACTTCAAGAAAGAACTGCTTTGAAGTTCTGCTTAACAGTTTAAAGTCAATTTCATGAAGTCCACTAAGTGGCCAAATCAAAAATACTTACTTTATTATGATTGTGGAGTTTTTTTGGAGGGGTGTGTATGTGTTTCACTGCGTAGCTCTGGCTGGCTTGGAACTCTGTGTAAGCGTCACTTGTCTCCCTAGTGCTGGGATTAAAGGTGTGCACTACCACAGCTGACCACACTGAATTGGGGAAGTAGCTGGGAATTTAATCTAGTGGCCTGTATATACTAAACACGTGTGCTACCACTGAGCTGTACCAGTAGCTAGAAATGGAAAAAGTGTTCAGTATCACTAAACTTTCTTATACTTGTGATGCTGCTTGTGTTTATGCTATTTCCCTTCAAATCTTTCTAATTTGTTTCATTTCTACAAGTTTGTGAGACATGGCAGAAAGTCTGTATTATTTAGTGAGGAGAAAAGCCTGATGTGCAGATCTTTAGAATATGTGATCCAAATGACATAGATGACACACGACTTGTTATAAAAAGGTCATGAGAGAATGAATCCTTCGTAATACTTAAATGATTTATTAGTTGACACACAGGGTTTTATTTTAAATGTTGTGTATTTTGAAAGTAAGACTTCTGAAAATGAGATTATCTTTTAACTTTCTCCTTAAATTTTGCTTTTGAATTAACATCTACTTTTTTCTGGGTATTAATATCACTAAATTGAGTAATATTAATAATTATGGATAGATTATATTCTATATTTTCCATGTCATGAATTTTGTAGCTCTGTTTGTTAAGTTATATTTTATATGCCATCAAACTCACTATTTACAAATGTAAATGCAGTCGTTCTTAACATATTCAAAGTTGTGCAATCAACGGTGCTAAGTAATTTTAGACAAATTTTCATCACTAAAGCCCCATATGTATCAGCCACCTGTCTGTCTTCTACCTTTTGTCATTTCCCAGAGGCCACTCATCAACTCTTTCTCTATATAGATTTTTTCCATCTATGAACATTTCAGATAAATGGTGGCAAACAATATTATAACTGTTTTGCCTGGCTTTTCACTTTTCATTTAGTATAATGGTGTGAAATTTAGTCACATAGTATTTGTTTGTACTTTATTATTTTTAGTGGTTGGATAATATTCTGTTATGGATATGTGTGTGTGTGTCAATAGTTTCTCCAACCCTTATTTACTAAGAATGTATCCTGAGACCCTAGTGAAAGCCTCAAGTCATGGACAGTATGGAACTCAGTGCAGCTATGTTTTTTCCTATAGCTTCAAAGCTATGATAAAGTTTAATTTACAAATTCACTACAGAACAAGAACATAAATAATATAGAAAAATCAAAGCAACCTAATGTAATAAGAGTTATACCAATTTATGTTACGTCTATAATTTCCCATATAATATTTTCACACTAGTTACTAGGAATCTCCAGATGGCGAAGTCATGAATAAAGGAAGGCACTAGCATGTTGTGCTTTTCTCATCTGTTAATGGACATTTGCATTGCTCCTACTTTGTTGGGAATAATGGCTCTAGAAACATTGTGTGTTCTTGTGCATTACTTCTTATAAATATATCTAGAATAATTTTTAAGATATAATTTATGTTTCCTGTTAACAGTGCTTTTTATCCTTTTTCTCTGCCTCTTTTCCTAGATTCTGTCAGGTTGCATGGTTTAAAAATTCATTCTATTTTTTTTTTACCTACTACTCTAGAAGTTATACAATGGAGTCCTTTTTTTTGTTTTTTTTTGTTTTTTGTTTTTTTTGGAAGACTATCCTTATGTGTGAACATGTTAATCTTCAATTACTTTTCTGGAACTCCTGTATTATTTTTTAAGAATTACTCTATTGGTTATAAATGTCCTAATTACACCCCTTTATTTGTGAGTAATTCAATATTATTTATTTCTTTTTTGCCCTGGTCTGATTCCTTTTCCTCTTCTATTATATTGTTTCTGAGTATGAATCTTCCTTTTTTTTTTTTTTTTTTGACTTCTTTACAAATTAGTCCTTTAAAAAAAAAAGTCTTTCTCAGTGCTAGGAATCAAACTCAAGTCTTACCTCTACTATGTAAAAGCTGTAGTTTTGAGCTCTGCAATCAACCCCAGTTAGGCTTTAGGGGAGGGAAGGTCATTCTTCATCTATTTATTTTCTCCTTCTTTATAAGCACTTTGAGAATTCTGTTTGATGTATTTTGATCATATTCACCCTTCCCCCAATTCCTTTCTCCTCCATCACACCTTCTCTGACCTTCCCCCCCCCTTTTTGTCATTGTTGGATTTTGTTAAACCCATCAAGTTGGCACTGTTGATACACACCTGGGTGTGTGACCTTCTGCTAGTGGCCAGTAGTGTCTCAGGTAGAAGTGGGACTTTTTACTCACTTCCTCTCTCCGTGCCAACTAAGCTTCTGTCTGGCCTGAGCCTGCATAGGTCTTGAGTTCTTTTAGACAGATATAATGCTTAATAATTTGTTTATCTTCATTTAGTTTTGGTTTTTCTTGTAGGTTAAATCTTCTCTGTATCATAGTAGCTCTTTCAGAAGAATTTTATTTTTAAGTTTTATTTTATTTGAAAGTTTTAATGATTTTTCTGATAATTATGGAAATCAACAACTAAAAAAGCTAACCACGAAGTTCCCTGTACTGTACAATGTAAACAGCCTCAGCCAGCACAGACACCCTACTTTCCCTTGAACTACACTTGTTTGGGACATGATTTAATTGGTGACAGTTTTCGGGGCACCGCTGTTGATAAGGTGTCTATTGCAGGCTGATCATCAGTGCTCTGACAGCAGACACTGTATTCACTCAGTTCTGTTTTTCAATGAACTTTATAGCAACTGAACTATACACTGAAAACACGATCTTACAGGACTTTACTTTGCTGTGCGTTCTTTGGGAAAGTTTTAGTTCCTCTGTGAAGGCAGCACATGAGAGCCTGTGTAAGTCTTTACATTGCGTGAGTCTGCCTCTCTTAGCTTAGGAATCCTGGAGAACCCTTGTGTTGCTTGATTTGGGAATCCTAATATTCTCAGGAGACACGATTTTGAATTTTTACTTCAATGGTAGAGGCTGGATGTTTCCTTTCTTTCAGGATCACTGCTTTTCCCATCTAACTTGGCAGGACAGATATATAACACCTGCTTTTGTGCTCTATTGAATATAGTTTTGCCTGTTCTTTTTATAGCCAGAAAAATCCTGTTGTCTCCAAGCCTTATCTGACTGTGTCAAAATAGAGCAAGAAACCTGTCTTTGCTTAGACATAAAAAGCCAGCTGTGTTTCTTGGGCAGCACCATCCTACAGACTGTCGGGGACCTCTAGTATATCAGTTCCCAGCCATGCACCTTTTGTTCTACACTTCTGCGGGCTGAATGTTTTGCCTTCCTTAAAGCTAAATGTTTGTAAACCTTAAAAATTGTCTCATTATTTTTATGGCTTTGTGAAGGTGCATATGGGGTAACATGCACAACAGCAGATTCTTACCACGTCATCCGTTCTACTTCTGGAGATGGCAGGCTAGCGACTCTGCAGTGACTGTGAGGTGAGGCCAGACAGAAAGGTGTGTTGAGGAATGTGGGCCAAAGCCTTAACTGAGCTATTAAACTGCCCAAAACCTACTAGAATATTGGTAGATCTAGAGCAATATGAACTAATTCATTTTTGATGTTTCCTTACAGATGCAAGCTTCCAAAAATAATACTGAAAAGAAAAAGCCCAAGGTTAGAAAAAGGAAAAGGTATGTTTTGTGAAATTAAAACTATTAGGATAAAACTGAAATATATATATTATATTTAATTATTATATGAAAATTTTTTCTTTACTGGGTAAACATTGTGCTTAAACCCTTTTGAAAGAATTAGTAAATTAGTAGTTAGAAGTGTGGAGAAAGCTATGCTTTATTTTGTTTGTTTTGGTTTTCCAACAGGGTTTCACTTGGGAGCCCAGGCTACTATCAGACTTTCTTCCTCCTTCCTCAGCCACTCTGATGCTGGGATCACTTTTTTTGGCTGAGAAAGTTTTATATTCCTATAAATATGCTGAACCAGGTTATTATCATTCAAACAACCATGTAAAATGGTTTTTAGCTTAAAATAGGTAAGACAAGCCAGGGTCAAATCTCCAAAATAAAGTAACAAGCTGCTGATAATAAGTTCAGTGTCCTCACTGAACTAGTCTCAGCGTGTGTTCTCTGGCGCGGCTGCCGTACAAGGACCGCCCCTCACAAGGGCAACACTAACAGTCCTCCTCCTGCTACTGTGTCTGTGAAGAAGAAAGCCAGTGTTTAGATTACTTATTTATGTATCTATTCATTTAAGTTTGGATTTTTATCTATAAATTGTGTGCGGCATGTATATCCATGGTACATGTGTGGAGGGCAGGGAACAACTTCAGGAATTGGTTCTCCCTTGCCAGCACTGTGCAACAGGGTCTCCATCTTAAAAACAGACAACAAATATGACTCTTGGGAACTTCTGATGGCAACCGTGCATTGGCACAGCTTCTGTCTCTCGTCAGAAACTCAGTGTGATGGGGAAACATGGCTTTGCCATTGGACAGAACAGGTCTGTTGCGGTCAGTAATTTACCTGTGGTGCTAAACGTCTCATTTCCTCTGGTAGCTCCAATTCTTCAGATTCTTTCCAGAGGGAGATCAGCAATTACTTGATAGATGTTTTTGGAAGACAATTACATGAAGGATGCCTATATGAGAACTTGTTGGATTAGCCTCTCAGTGCTTTGTAGCCACTGAGAGAGCTCAGGTCATATTTGTTCCCTGTTTTCTCCACTGATTGTGCTGCGTGAAAGAAAACACACTCAAAATATTTGAGGCATATACAGTTAACAAGAAATACACATTTGCATATGGGCAGTAAAGTGTGTGCACATGCGTATGTATGTGTATGCATGTGTCTATGCATGTCCCTGTGTGTGGAGTTGTTCTTTTGAAACTAAATCTATCAAAAATTTTTTTCAGGAATGCTGTTTCAAAATGCTCTGTTGAAAATATTTGTTCTGATGAAGCCTTATCAAAGGAGAACATGGGTATGTGAAGCCTGTCATGGTTTTAGTTTCTTTGCCTGGATGTAATTTCAAAAAATATAGTAGTTCTAAGCAGGGCTAATGGGGGGCTCACAGAGACTGAAGCAGCAGTTGCGGAGCCTATTGGTTCTACTCTAAGTCCTCTGCGTGTTATGGGTGCTGGCGCGGTGTTTTTGTTGTACCCCTGACAGTGGGAGGAAGGGTGTCTCTGACTCTTTTGCCTGACCTTGGAATCTTCTTTTCTCCTACTGGGTTTCCTCACTCAGCTTTGATGTAACATTTTTGCCTGGTCTTATTGTATCTTGTTGTGCCATGTTTGGTTATGTTTTTAGGAGGCCAGCTCTTTCCCAAGGGGAGACAGGGGTGGGGATGGGTCTGGAAGAGAAGGATGGTATGGGGGGACTGGGAGGAGTGGAGAAAGGAGAAGCTGCAGTCAGGATGTATTATATGAGAAAAGAATAAAAAATGGAGTTTGCTTTTAAATGATAAAAAGCTATTGTACTTTGTATGAGTAAAAGGTTAACGGGTCATTTTGGTGTCAAATGGGAGGTTTCAATTTTCTTTAAGTTTCTGTCTTCTTGATGAAAATTTCTGTGAAATTAAAGTACTGACAGCTGTAGAAGAAAATGCTAGCAACTGTACTTCAACACAGACCTCTCCATCCCACACCTACTAATGATACTAATAGCAACCTGTGGCCTAAGGTTAATTAATTGCCACTGATAATGGTAATTGTCTTCATTATTTTTCTATTGCTGTCAAAAAACACCATGACCAATGCAAAATGTTTAATTTGGCTTATGGCTTCAGAGGGTTAGAGTCCCTCTGGTGGAACAAAGGAACAGCTGATAGCTCACATTGATCTACAACCATGAGGCAAAGAAAGAAGACTGAGAATCACATGAGTCTTTTGAAACCTCAAAGCCCAGGGACATACTTCCTCCAGCAGTGTCACACTTGATCCTGCCCAAACAGTTCCACCATCTGGGGACCAAGTACTGAAGTGCAGGAGCGTCTGGGGCCGCCCTCATTCAAGCCACCACAGTGCCAGACACACAGAGTGGATGTGATAGATTCTTCCTCCATCTTAATGAATTTTGGAAAGCAAGCTGATGCTTTATTTGCAAGGGGAGCTATGGTAGTCCTGCTTAAAGCACATCAAACTAGAGGTTCTGTTAGCACAGTAGTGTTCCTCCTTGAAGCCCCTGCATAGCCTGTATTCCAAGGGACTATACACGTATAATCTCATGTAAAGAAAGTGAAGCAGGAAGAAGAAAGATGGAATAGTTATTTTCAAAATCCTTTTGTTTTTCTTCCAAACCATGGCAAAATCCTGTTGTTCCTACTTCTGTTCAAAGGTGATTTGCTATTGCTTTCACACTCATGAATTTTTTTCTTGGTTATTTCTTCCTTTGCTTTTTGTGATCAATTCATATGTTCCAGTAAAAGCAAAAGTCTATGTATCCCCAAATGGAGTTCCCAGAGGAGTGTAGCTAGCATACACAAAGGCAGCTAAGCTAGCCCCTTCTCCTTCTAAGATGGGTTCATTTGTTACTTCCCTTTACTCCTCCTCTATTATTCTTGTTTTTTATCCTTCTTTGATCCTTTTTGCTGAACAGGAGCCCTTCCCTAAATTTTAGCTAACTAGTTTCAGTGGTCAGAGGCCATTGTAAAGATGCTCCCTGGACCTGCACAGACCTTGTCACAAAATTCTCAATTTCAGCTCCACCCAGCAATGAGCAGCCTAAAAAGAGATAAAATGAAGGACTGACAGTGTGGATTGCAACAGGGCAAGTCAAAGCAATACTTGTACTATGAATGGGAAAGTATAGAAAAATGTCTGTGATAGCTAACTTCTATTTTGGAGGCAAATTGGGATATGCTTTGTGTTATTTGACTCCTGGAACTAAAGGAGAAGTAGGATCATTTCATAGTGTGCTGTAATCTGAAGGAACCAGGCCTTCTAGGTTTCATAAATATATATGAGATTATTTAACAGCTAACACCTTAATCCTGGACATACAAGCCTTATATTTTCTTCAAAGCCAACAAGCCTTTGCCCATTTAGGCATTTTGGTGTGGCTTCTCTTTAGAAGTTTGGAAAGAGAAGACAAGTAATCTTGCAGAGGACAAAGTACAAGGCCACTGTTGCAGTGGCTTCCAGTAACCGTGGGTCAGCCCTGCTTCTGTGACCAGGCAGTGACCTGTGCCCAGTTCTTGACCTCAGTTTTCTGCATACAGATCATACAGTTTCTTATTTCCCTGCCTCAGAGGTACTGTTTTGGGATGGGATCTCTCTCTCTTCTTTGCCCCTTTTCTTTCCCCCAGTTCTCTTCCTTTCTTTCTCTCCCTCCCTCTTTCCCTTCCCCCCTTCCCCTTTCTACTCTTAACAGTGAACTGAAACAAGCCAGGAAACTAAGGATAATCATCACAGATAGGACATGAGTGGTCCTATAGTCAGCAAATGCATCCATTCTGTCTCCAGCTTTGGAGGATATCATTGACCAATTCTGATAACTGAGTCTGTAGATTACAGTAACTGCCATTTCTTGAGAATTATTTTTGAATTTCAGTTACAGTATAGGAATACTTACAGAAAAGCAAGCCTCCTGTTGCTCTGGAAGCAGAAATCAACATCAGTCAAGTTGTTAAGAGTCCTGGACAGTGGATGAAGTCCTCCATTACTCTGTCTATCCTTTGATCAAAGGGCAGTGCCGACACTCTTCCAGATCGCTTGCAAACAGAGATTACAGTGAATTTGGCAATGACGTACCTCATCATAACCGGGTTGTACTTTACCTAGTGTTAGAAACACAGAGATGTTTGTTTGCCATTTCCCTTTATAGCATAGCTTAAAATCCATCTTTTCAACAGGACATTAAATTTCAATGTCAGTTTCCATAGACTCAGAATGTAAAGTAGGAAAAAGTATTGTGAGGAGAACTAGAGAGTCAGCCTGAGGGTAAGCACAGATATTTGCCTGTGAATTAACAGGTTAGGTTACTAAGAAGGAATCTGTCAAAACTGGAGTGGTGGAGATGGCTCCCCATTTAAGAAGTACCTGCAGCTCAAGCCTGATACCATGAGCTGAGTTCCCAGAACCCAAGTAATAGGATGAGGGGCACACACCAGTAATCATAGAATTCCTACTGAGGTGGGAGGAGGCACAGGAGAATGAAGCTGGCCTACAGAAACAATGGCGATCCTGCTTCAACAAGATGGAAGGAGAGAATCTCCTGCTGAAGCTGTCCTCTGAGCTCTACATGCATGCTGTGATACTTCTGCCCACACACACATAAAGAAATGAATAAATTTTAAAATCAACTAAAATTGGATGTTAATTCAAAATGCTTCCATATAAGCTATATTTCTCTAAAAAGTTTGGATTCAGTAGACATGGTATATCTATGCTTTAAAATGAATTATACAGGTAATTTTAAGGCCCAACAGAGAACTCCTGATCCAGAAGGGAATGTTCTGCTTTCTTCAGCAAAAACTAAAGAAAACAGGTGGTTTGGTAACCAACATGTCAACTTCAGTTTTTGTTTGTTTTGCTTTTACACATGAGAGCTAACTCCAAAGGGTGGGGGTGGGGAGGTTCTTTTGGGTTATTTTAAGACACGTTTTGCAGATAGCCTAAGATTGGCTGAGCAGAGATATTAGTGAGGAAGGCTCCATAGTCTGTACTTATTCTGGAGTTCCTGGTCCACAGTAGATGCACTACAGATGTGTTGATTGAATACAAGAATGTTTAGGCAAAGACATGCTGGCCAGCATATCTCTGCAGATTGTAATGTGGCAAAAGGAAAAGAAAAAATGATTTTCATGTGCTGTCACAAAAACCACAAGGAGATTTTCTGTTTCCTAACTGCCATGATTTCAGTCAATACTGCTATTAGTGCTTTATCAGGATTTAAAATTCACTTTCCCATGTCCTGCCTGGATACATTTAAATGTTCCTTGAATGCCCAGCTGTGCTGAGTGGTGTGACTTTGGTGACCTGCCAAAATGGCAGAGAATAGAAGTGGTGTGTCAGAGTGCAGGGGTCAGAGTGAAGGTGAGGGTGTGGCATTATCTCCAGGCTGGGCTGTCTTTGGACAGGCTGCAGATGTCCTCTCTGCCTCTGGTGCCCTGCAACAGGCTACATGTGTGCTGGTTACTTTGGGTTTTGCTTCAGCAAGACTTAGTGTCAAGTAAAAATGTTATTTTGTTTAGGTGGAGGATTCAAACATATTGTTAATCAGAATTCAGCTCTATTGTTATTGAAGGCTGTCTTTCTTAGGTGGTGGTGGAGTCATTTTATTTTAACATCTCCAATAACATAGTAAACACCTTTTCTACTTATTTCATAGAAATGCAAAAAAGGTATTTATCAGCATGGTGTTTTCTTTTTAAAATCATACTGGGCAGTTAACTTGTTGCCATTTGGATTAGGAATGAATGAACTTATGGGTATTTGGAGATGGCTCAGTAGTTAAATTGCTAACCATGCAAGTTTGAGGACCAAAGTCAGGATCTCCAGAAACCATAATTGTAGGTGCTGTTTTTAGACTCTCTGAAAATTCATAATAGAATTTTGCAACAAGTAGAGATCCTATATAAAAATTATATGATAACAAAAGCTAAGTAAATAAGGAAAAGCTATAAGGAAATCTTTTATATTTTATGCTAATTAAAGATAAATTTTTAAATATTAAAGTTTTTGTATTTTTAATCCTGTAATACTTAGAGAAATTCTTTCTGGGTAGTTAAGATTTTGAATTAGATGGAATTAGATAAGGATGCAGCTTTTACTATATTCATTTTATTTAGTTGTCTCTGAGACAGAAGGTTTACTGAAAGAACTGGAGAAAATGCTGCAGCAAGTACAAGACTCCCCAGTAAGAGCAGAGGAAGCAGGGGGAGAACAGGTTAGTGTCGAGAGTTGCCATTTAGCAGCTCCAAGTTCTGTAACTTGGTGTACATTTTAATGACACAAAGTACTTTTCTCCACAACTGAAATTTGAGCCATTGATTGTCACAATGTTAATAAGCTAGTAGCTCTCAAGAAATCGGAATGCATTTATTCCTGGGAGAAATGTGTTTTAAGCAAAGGTAGTCTTTTAATTTTAGATCTTTGGGGTTGGGAGAAGGAAGATGGAAAGACTTCCTGTAGCTGAGGAAAAGAGATCTTGTATTGGCCATTGTGACAAAACACCTAATAGAAATGATTAAAAGAGATGTCAGCTCATCATGGCAGGGAGGTCATGGTGCAGAGCACTCCATATCCTGGTGAGACAGGAAGCAGAGGAAAGAGAATACAGGAAGGGGCCAGGAAAGATAGAAACTATGGACAAGCTCCCAGTGACCTACTTCCTGCAGCTAGGCCCCACCCCCAACCTGTCACTATCCCCTAGTAATCTATAACTTTGGATTATGACTTGATTAGCTCAGCTGTATGTTGACTCTGTCACTGAACTCATCTGTTGGTTAGCTCTCAGTCCTCATAATCTTAACTGCCTCTAGAAAACCCTAAACTGGCATGCCCTTTTTCTAAGTATCATTAATTCCATGGAGATTTCTTAATTCAGCGAGGTTGACAGTTTAAGATTAACAGCAAGAGACTCCTCCCAGGCTTTCGATCCTTAGCAGCAGGTCCCTGGAAAAGAAAAGCAGCTTGGTGGGAACCTTCTCTGCCCCATCTGTGCAGAGACATGTGCACGTCTTGGCTACTGTAAGGCAAACGCTTAGTGTCAACAGAGCAGAGGTAGAGCTCATCACAGCAGTGTGTTTTAGAACCATGGCTCGGGTTAGCTCCTATTTCTTCCAGTCTTTAACTATGTGATATTCAGAAAGCCATGTTCTTATTATCAAATATCTGCATAAATGGAGTGTGAGTTTGTGGTAGAAAGCTCAGGCCATCTATGAAAGGCAGCACGGGGTCAATCAGTACAATAGAAATCAGTCTCAGGGCGCACACCAGACACTGTACCCTGTGGTAGGAAACAAATGGTAGCAACAGGTTACATAAGGTTTCACTAATTCATTCAGATACATAGTGTGCCCAGAGTCAAGGGAGCACACTAAGACTGAATCCCCAATATAATCATTTGAACTTTTGTGCTTTATTATTATTTATTATTAACACAAACAAAGTAAATAACAGTTCTGCTACTGGGGACTTGTGCCACTCAGCAGTTACTCATTTCCTGCTTTAGAGAACTGTTTTAAGAATTAGATAAGAGGGCTGCAAAGATGGCTCAGAGGTTAGGAACACTTTGGCTGTTCTTCCAAAGGTCCTGAGTTCAGTTCCCAGTAACCACATGGTGGCTCATAGTGAGATCTGGTGCCCTCTCCTGGCGCGCAGGCATGCATGCAGGCAGAATATGGTTCAAATAATAAATAAACAAATCTTTAAAAAAGAAGAATTAGATAAGACAAACTGGGATATAGGTCAGAGGTGACAATGGGACAGTGAGTGCATCTTGTTTCCCACATTCTCGCTTAGGGCCTCCACATCCTGCCAGTCTCTCCTTAGTAATAGTTGGATATAGAAATGGGCAGATAGCTTATACATGTTGTCAGGCTGCCGCTTTCACTTAGATCCTTAGCAAGTATGAAGAATGGACCTTCCATCTTTTTCTTCTGTCTGTCACAGAGATAGGGTTTCCCTTGGTGGTGAAGGTTCTGTGTGTAGTAGAGGCTGGGCTCAAACAATCCAACTCCCAGGGTTAGAGTTGGAGGTTCAGCACAATGCCCAGCCAAAGATGAATCTTTAACCCTTTCTTACTGAGTTAAAGATTAACAGGAGTATACAGCATTTACCACCCCAGAGACTAATGTGTTAGAGGAGATGAGTGTCAGTCCCTGCCGAGTTCGAAAACACAGGAAGCTCTCTTGGTCGCGGCCACAGCACAGCTCCACCTGGATCTGCAGGGTCCTGAATTGGTTTATAAATGCCATTTCTCCACGATGGCTCCTTAATTAAAGATGGCTTCTTCCACATATAGGCTGCATTTGTTGAACAAGATGTATAGATTGCTGACATAGGTCTTACATATTGTATAATTAATATACAAAGTATTTCTTTCTAATAGTTGTGTGCTTAGTTGAACACTGCATGGTTTTATGTAATACATTTTGTGTTTTTTAAATTTGATTTTGTTTTGTTTTTTGTTTTCCCTTTCTTTTTTTTTTTCAGCCCAAGAAATTTGTCTTTTCAAAAATACAATCTGGCGGGGGTTTATGGTGACATTCTGGAGTTTTTATAGGCATAGAACTGGCTTGCATTTTGTCATTAGAACTAGTAATTTGATGGAATAGAAATCACTTTTGATTTTTATTTCTTATGATAAGATACATAGTTTTAATATAGCCCCATATAGGCCTTCTTTTTGTCTTAGATTTTTGTATTGTTCTGTGCTTTCAAAAGGCATTTAGGAACTGTGAAAGTTATGTATTTTAATGTGCTGCCAGGTGAGTGCCTCCTACAGGCTGCTCACAAGTAGCCCCTCACTGGCTCAGGATGCTTAGGGCCTAGCTCACTTTTAAAGGAGCGCAGCCATGAAACCAACCATTAAAGTTGTAGCAATTTCCACCTTAAAAGTAAAGAAATAATCACACACCCCTGAGTTTCTTTTCTTTTTCTTTTTTTAATTTTTATTTTTTATATTAATTAGTTTATTCACTTTGTATCCCATCTGTAGTCCCCTCCTTCATTCCCTCCCAACTCCACCCTCCCTCCTTCTTCTCCCACGCCCCTCCCCCAGCCCACTGATAGGGGAGATCCTCCTCCCCTTCTATCTGACTCTAGCCTATCAGGTCTCATCAGGACTGGCTTATTGTCTTCCTCTGTGGCCTGGCAAGGCTGCTCCCCCCTCAGGGGGAGGTGATCAAAGAACCAGCCACTGAGTTCATGTCAGAGACAATTCCTGTTCCCCGTACTCGGAAGCCCACTTGGATACTGAACTGCCATGGGCTACATCTGAGCAGGGGTTTATTTTCATTTATTTCTCCTTTTTTCATTGTTTCTGCAAAGAATTTATGTGGCTTCTACTTAAAACCAGAGATATGCTTTGTGTCATTGGTTTTTGTTTTGTTTTGTTTTTGCTTTTTTTTAGAAGGTGCTCTCTGATATGATAAATACACAGAAGAGAGTCGGCACATCATTCCAAATCTGGACTGTGTTGACTCTGATCAGATGCTATGTGAGCTCCTATCAGAGATGTAAATTTGCTGTTTTCTTCATTGCTGCCCATCAGATTTCTGGTGATTCCTAAGCACTTGTGCCAGTGATGAAGCTGGAAAGAGCACACACCCATACAATCACAATGTCTTTCCCGTGTGCTCTGGCAGATATTTCTTTGTGTGAGTCCTCTCCCCTCCGAGTGCGCTCTTCTTTAGCCAACATGAGCACTCTTTGCAGTCCCTGTCTGACTTGGCAACAGTGGAGAAGTTCATCAGATTTGTATAAATCCACCTCACTTTTGAATGGATAATCCAAATGCAAATAAGCAGTTTTGCTGCAAAATTATTTGGTCTAAAAGGTACATATTTATTGTGAACTACATGCATATTCTTGTCTTTTAATTGCATAAGAAGCTGGTGTACCTATAGTGAACTTGAAATTGAAACTCACATTAGGTATGTGTGTGTGTGAACAGTGTGTTACTACTGTCCTTCCCATCTAAGCCACAGCAAGGACATTTTTGTGGATAATGTAAATACTTATGAAAGAATAGCCACAGAATACATGACTGAAAGTATTTTAATATGTAGTTCGTATAATATTTTTAAAAAACAAACCAATATAGAAAACTCAGATGAATATCACAGTGTCCCAAGGTAAAAACTTAAAAACATAAGTAGATTACATTGGAGAAAAGAGGCAGGACCTAAGGAACAAGTTAGCCTTATGCAAATGTTTAATAGATGTCATATTACACACAGACCTTATCTCCCGACCACCTGCACAGAAAGCTGTGTGCGTTGCTGTGCTGGAGGCAGCCAGCCTCCAGGGACCAAGCAGTGCTCTGTAATTTGAGGGACGGTGTGGAGGACCTTCTTAATTGTGATCAACTGTATGGTTCTGTTTGCAGTTGTCTCAGTGCAGCCTGGGATCCTCCACAGGCAGCCCATGTCAGAGCTACCATGAAGAGGACTGTATTCTGCCTGATGGCACAGTACTAAAAGCTGGAGAATGTATTGAGAACATAACTAACAATTTAAAAAAGATTGCTGCTCTAATATCTGAAGTTTAGAGTGTTACTCAAGTATTTACAAAAGTTAACTTAAAAATACTAGCAATCTTTATATTTTTCCTGTATCAAACACTTAAAAGTATTTAGTGAAATAGTCATAGAAAATTAATATTTGTTATAAATTTATACTTTGTGAATGTGTGTGACTTTGTGAGCCTACCAAGTGGCATTTGAGTTAGGGTTTAAAAATTCCTGATATTTGTATTTGTAGACTTGTTTGTTTGCTTTGGCTTTAGAATTCTTTATGAAATTTATTTCATAAACAGATGCTGTACAATCAGTATTTAGGCCCTTCTTCAAATGTGACTATTAAAATGGCTGCCTATTCTGTTGCAAGTGTCAGAGAGAACTCAAATGTAACACAGGTACAAAGTTTTTTTGTAGTTGGCTGGAACTATTTTAAACTATAAGGAAATACTAAAAATACAGCAATATAATAAAGTTAGAGAATTCTTAAAAGACAAAAATGCCAGCTGTCTTATTGTATTAGAAACAATTACTGTTATTCAACATGGTTCCCAAACATAGAAGAGCCTCTGGGACTTTGGAATATCAGAGTCCTGGATATTTCCCTGCTGAGTCAGTATCCGTATAGGTGAGGTTGGGAAATACAACCCAAAATACAACAAGGGAAGTTAAAACTCTTCTGTGTGAAACGTACAGTGTCATAGAGGAATAAAAGTATGCGTCATCCCTCAAGGGCTCCATGAATAGTGGATGTCTGTGTCTGAAGATAAAGTGGTGGCACCTGAAGAAGACACAGCCGCAGACCAGTGCAGAGGTGAGTGTTAGAAATTCAGTGTAGGTTACTAGAAAACAGCTGACACAAAATTAACCTCAGAATGAGTTTTGTTAGGAGTGAGCCTCAAACTATGGAGACCTGCAGTCAGGCCTTGAAGAGGGGAACACTGGAAGAGCAGCTACCTCATGTCACATAAAAGGTCTGAAAGGACAGACCAACCCTGCAGAACCAGAGCACAAAGAGGCTTCTGACTCATACTACTGAGACAGATGACAAGTTTCATTCCCACAACTATGTCTGACCTATCCTGTGTGGCACAAATGAGGTGACAAAGACTAGCTGTAATTTCAGGTTGTCCTGGTCTAAGAAATGGGAGCTGAGCCTGCTTTCAGCTGCTAGTGGGAGGGTGACTGCAAGGCCACATCACAGCCTGCTTTCTGATCAACTGTCCTCTCTAGAGAGGACTGCAGAGAGGGTGTGGCTTGATTTTGAGAAAAGGAAGCAGCTGAAGGGTCCATAGTCCACCAGTAAGAGAAATGGGAAGCAAGTAAGTAACCTTACTAAGGTGCTGGCTACAAAGGGAGTTAAAGGCTGACAACACAGGCAGGATTTGTTCAACCTTGACATTACTGCAAAGGGCAGCCAGCACTTTATGTGTGAAAGATCCTTATGCCTAGAATTAAGCAGCCATGCTGGCTGTAGGGACTGACTCAGAATCAGACTGTTGTGAGACTGTACTCGTGAGAAGGCAGCAGACAGACATGGCTGTGCCAGCCTGTGCCCCTGTGTCTGAGGGAATCCATTGCCCTGATGTTAGGTCCAATTGTCAGCTTCCACATCAAGAGCCTTAGGGTTGTCAGCAGGCAGCCAGCAACTGGCAGGTTAGGTATCTGCACAAAGTCTTATTAAACTCTCAGCTGCCTGGGAATAATGCACCATGGCAGCAGAGTTTTGAATGGCAGAGGGTCTCTGCTTGTCAGGGATGTTACAGGTAGATACTTTCACTTGTCCTCTATGAAAGCTTAATATCATTTTAGTCTGTTCAAGTCAACTTATAGACCTCATTACTTCAAGTTCATTGGGTGCTTAGAGCAGCTTCCTTTATTCTGTCTGCTCTCAGAGTCATGTTGGTGAGGAGCTAATGCATTTTTAACCAGCTCAAGCAACTGAAAGGTCTGCTTTGTAGCACATCCAGACAGCTGCTGCTCACTGTCTCAGAGCTGCAGCTATGGTAGGAGACTCCCATTTTTGTGTGTGTGGGTTCCTAGAGGTGAGGGCTATATGAGTTTTATGACCTGTCTGCCTATGCTATCCCAAAGAACCTGACTTGCATGTTGACAGTTATCACTTCTATATTCATTTGAGATTTCCTGCCAATCTAGTAGGAATACTGTCAGTTTGTATACTCAGACACCTTTGATGTGAACCTATGGTGTTTGTTTGTGTTCTCCCTAATTCCTCTTAGAAAATTTACGATAGTGTAAGGTAGCCAGAAACCTCCAAATGCTACTGTCAGACAATCAGAACCTCTCCTCTGAGTTGGAAAGTCTGCAGAGTTCAGCCTGCTTGGCCAATTTCAGTGAGTCTCACTTATGTCTGTGGGCAACTTCAAGTCTGCTAGGAAAATGGCTCAGTTGACCTTTCCAGGCTCCCTCACGTGTCTGGGAAGCAGACCACTGCATCATGACCTAGAGAATTCCCAGGTGGGGAAGTCAGGGCAGTTTGGCTCTGTTTCACGTTTCACTTAACCTCTTTTCCCAAACTAGCCCAGGCTTGCCCTTGTGGAGACATCAGAGCAACCAGAGGAAGAAAGAGCCTCACTGTTAGGTAGCTGGTTGGATAGTAACAGGATGGAGGACAGGGGCAAGATCCCTCTCTTTCATAATTAGCAGAATATAAAGCCAAGGACTAGAGCAGCAGAGCTCTAATTACTGACTTTGGCCCTGGGAGGAGGTGTGACACCCTCAGCTGCCCAGAGCTCATTGATAGATAGCCAAGTCTGGCTCCGGAGCTCCAAATTTTATAAGCTTTCCACTTAGCAGTGGGCTTTCTGATTAGAGGACAAGGACATTTGATGTTTCCTCCTCCTTTTAGAATCAATCCAAATAGGCCTGTCAATCACTAGGACAAAGCAATGTCCCACAAGAAGTGATATAAAACCTGCCTTGGATATGGATCAGCACAATGGTCCCTTTGGCCGTTGTCCACTCTTACCCCTCAAGAATATGTTCCACCTTACTTGGATCTATCTTCATTCTACATGACACCTATCATCTACCTACATTTTACATGACACCAAGTCTTACCTGAATTCTGAAAGGGATCTGAGAAGAGTCCAGAGAAAGAGCCCATTGATAGCATCAGGCAGAAAAGGATGCTTCTGCTTGCATTCTCTTTACTGACATCTCCTTGTTCACATCAAGCTTATAGCAATGAGATGGAGACATGCCACCAAAGAGCATGGAGACAGATGTGGGCAGGCCACCTGCCACTTTCTCATTAAAAAGAGAATGTTTCAGTATGAAAATGAGTCATTTGCAGTCTTATGAACAGCAGATAAATTACTGAGATATTTGAAAAATCCTCACAAACTTATTTTCTGATAAATATGTACTTTAAAAAGCATTTATGAATTGATAACCAGAGTAAAACAGAGAGGTAGAGCTACTCACATGGCAGGACATAGTGTCAGGATTAAGTCACACAAAGCTAGGTTGTTGGCTGGGAGACTGCCCTAGTGAAAAGGTCAAAGCTTTAAAATATTAAAAAGCCTCTGTGTCATTATTTATGCTGCCCATGGGTGCAAAAGTCCCACTATGAAGAGGGATTCTAACTTCTGCTGTTTACCTGGGTGGAGAATAAGAAATGAGGGATGGGTTCAGGAGAAGGTCAGAGAAAAACTTTACTTCTGAGGCTGCTTCACAGTCACTTTTTTAATGCTAGGAGGAGACGCTGTGACCACAAAAACTCTTATAAAGAACTCATTTAATTGGGGACTTGCTTATAGTGTTAGAGGCTTCGTTCATTATCACGGCAGGGAGCATGACGCTAGAGCAGTAGTTAAGAGCTACATCCTGATGTTCAGTCA
The DNA here is from genome assembly GCA_028658305.1 of Pachyuromys duprasi. Lineage (NCBI taxonomy): Eukaryota > Metazoa > Chordata > Mammalia > Rodentia > Muridae > Pachyuromys > Pachyuromys duprasi. The sequence goes on from CM053749.1 coordinate 5,325,738, forward strand.
GAGAGAGAGATGGACAGACAAACTGGGCCTGGCTTGGAAACCTCAAAGGCCACCCCCTAGGACACACCTACTCCAACAAGGCCACACCTCCAAATTCTTCTAATCCCTTCAAACAACTAAGAATTAAAATTTTACCTTAAATCCAGTTGCAATCTTTTGAACGAGTGGTAAAATTGTGACTCAGAGAATAAGACACCCAGTGTTTACACCTTGAGCTATTTGCAACTTAGTTCTTGCCTGTGTGTGGTCCCTCTGTGATTCATCCTTAATTCAGGGCACGGTGGCTAGTCTTCGGAGAGTTTCTTTCCTTCTGGTACTTATATTATGCTACATTCAATCTCCTTCCACAATGAATAACACTGACTTCCACAGATCATTAAGATACAGAAGACATGACTGGGTAGGCTCCAAGGCTTAGTCATAAAGGGCACTGTGGTTGGCTTCCACTGGATTTGCCTTTGAGTGAATCAGCTGTCACATCGTGAGTGTACTTGAGCCATTCTATATATAGAGAGGTCCATGAGGGGGGAAGCAAAGTCCTCCTCTGCTTAACCAGCACCAATTTGAGAGCCATGTGAGTTTGCTTTTGGGGAAGGTAACAGACAGCCCTCATCAAGCCTTCCTATGACAAGATCTCAGGCTGAACTCCTGATGCAAGCTTCCAAGAGAAATTGAGCAAAAATCTCTCAGCACCAGCCATCAGATTGCTGACCCACAGGAGCCCTGTTGGGTAATAAATGTCTCTTAAACCATGTTTGCTGTACATCAATAGGAAACTAATACAATGTGTGATGAGCCTGTCTCACCAAATAGATGATACACGTGTAAAGGAAAAAGCTGTCTTTCATTTCAGAGATAATATTGGTCTCAATAAATGATGCTAACTAAGGTTTTGTAACTAATTAATTTCTCCTAATCAAGAAATATTTCAGGAATGCCAGCCAGATGCTCTTCTGGGGCTGTGGAAATCATTAAACAAATGGACCTAGTAAAGCTGGGGGGGCAGACAGCCCAGCAGGAAAATGTTGCTTTGGAAGCAGTACAGACCTAAGTTTCATCTCCAGAATCAACACCACAAAGCCTGGAACAGTGGTACATTTTTGCAGTCCCACCAGTAGGCATACAGAGGCAAGAATTCCTAGGACTTGCTAGTCAGATGGCTTAGGCTACTTATCAAGTTCCAGGCTAATAAGAATGAGAGACCCTGAGTCAAAAAAATGTGGATAGCTCCTGAGTTATCACATCCAAGGTTGGCCTCTGGCTCCCAGACTCACATGAGCATACACAGAGACATGCAGACATATACATACATAAAGAGAACAGGTAAATCCTTGTGGAGAAGGCAGGTAGTAAAGAAAATAGACATGGTTCAGCCCAATGGACATGTAAAGCAAGAATGGAAGAGATAGGAGATGCTGTTTTGTGTGTTTTAGGATTGAGTGCCTCTCTTTTTTAATTAATTTAATTTACATCTTGGTCATAGGCCTCTTCCACCTCTCCTCCCAGTCCAACCTCCCTCCTGCATCTCCTTACCCCTATTCCTCAGAATAGGGGGACCCCCTACCCAGACATCTATTCACTGGAGGAATGAGTTTCTCTTCATCTCCTGTGGCCTGGTAGGGAAATTCCATGAGGGTGAAGTGATCAGAAAGTAGGCAACGTAGTCTATATAAGAGATATGACCCCACTCCCCTAACTAGTGGGTCCACATGAAGTCTAAGATGTTCATTGGACTTATCTTATTGGGGTCTGTTCATTGTAGTATGTCTATCCTGTGCTATATGACTAAAATCCACTTATAAGTGAGTATATACCATGTGTGTCTTTCAGGATCTTTGTTACCTCGCTCAGGATGATTTTTTCCATCCATTTGCCTGAAATTTTCATAATTTCCTTGTTTTTAATGGCTGAGTAGTATTACATTGTGTAAATGTACCACAGTTTATCTGTTCTTCAGTTAAGGGACATCTAGTTTTTTTCTAGTTTCCTGAGTGCCTTCTCTAGTGACACCTGAGCAAAAGGCTGTGCAAATGTCTGTGAAAGAGTGTTTAAAACAGAGGGAAGCCTATGTGCACCTCCCAGGGGATTGGAAAGGCCTGACACCGGCAGAAAGGCAGTGCCAGAGGCCTAGTTCACTCTGTTCTAGACCTGTGTTCTACCCTAGGTAATCAAGTCTCTCATAAGTACACCATTGTCATTGGATCTCTTTGAACAGAATGCTAGACACCCGCCCACATTAAATAGATCTGTTCATGCAACATTTGTCAATTTTAATGTAAACATAGCTAATGAGTCAATTTAGGCTAATATTTATAGCAGAAGTACAGAATTAGGAAAAGCACCGATTGTAATCTTCTGTTATTTCTGTTCCTTGCAGATTTCTGCCTTCATTAAGGCATTATTATCCATTAACAAATTACACAGCTTTGTGATAACATAGATATGTTTGAGGTAACTGACATGGCATGAAAGAATCAAACTCGGTGTACATTTATTAAAATGTAATATATTACACCAACAACTTAATAGCTTTCCCTATAAAGAACTAATAAAATTCTATTTCCTAAATGTTCTGTCATTCCATGCACTGGGCTTGGCTGTTTTTCCCTCATTACAAGTGAGTTTCATAATTGATGAATGATGGATCCTGCTATAATTACAGCATGCTGGTGATCACAAATAAATGACCATTCATGGATATCTGAATATTTTCATCTTAAATTTCACCTCAGATAAACATCTGTCAGGCTCAGTGGTATAGGCCTGCTGTTACAGCCACAGGGACAGGTTGGGAGACCTCTACTCAAGGCCAGCCTTGGCAATTTGCTGAGACCCTGTCTCAGAGTAGAGACTAGACAAAGGGCTTGGGAAGTGTCTCAGGAGCAGGGCTCTTCCTAACATGTGCCGAGCACCGTTCAGCCCCCAGCACTATGAAACACATAGACAAACAGATGAATGGCACAACTTAAGCTTCCATTCAGTGTCCCAGGTCACTGTGTGAACAAAATTCTTGTCCTGCTCTGCTCGTAGTGGTCTGCATTGTTCCTTTATACATGTGAAATCATGATATTCTTTCTTCCTTCTTCACTTTTATAAACATTATCTTGGCAACTTAATGAACTGTTTTATTTGTGCATTAACTCAGAGAGGGGAATGTGGGAACAGTAGATTGAGGTAGAATAGAATAAGAGAATTAAAGAGAGAAGGCCAGAAAGAGACACAGATAGAACGCTGAACAGATTCTTAAACACACACACACAGACACACACACACGTATAGACTGTGAAGCTTGTGTGACTGTGTGTGCCCACATGCATGCATGTGTGTGTGTGTGTGTGTGTGTGTGAAAAAACCAGAAAGAACAAGGACAACTATTTGATTAGGATTTATTTGTAGAATTGTCTATTATTATTTTTTAACATTTCTACTGGAAAAAACAATATTCATAAATTCTTTTTCTTCAGTAAAAATGAGTCCATTCAGATCATAAGCAAAATATTAGAAATAACTGAAAAACACATGCAGCTAACAAACAGTGCACCTGGAAGCTTACTCTTGTACATTTTATCAAAGCAAATTAAAATGTCTGATCCAGTGTGGTTTATAATTACTCTTTCTCAGCTGTAAATACTTCTATAGGTCATGGAAACAATGAGCTCTTCACTCTCTATCCCAGTTTTTAAACTAGGCTATTAATGTTTAGGCAAAGGCACTTAAATGCTTTTCTTTGATACACATTTAAATTTTGTTTGATTCAATAAATTTTCTGACAAAAAATGTGATTGATGCCAAAGATGATTTGAGGACCTTGTTATTCAGTTTAAACCAAACTCAGTGTGTATTTCTGTTGACACCTTTTCATGTTATGAATAATACTCAACCTTATTAGATATGCTTGGTTCTCCCTCGAATGCGTCAGCTTGGAATAAAGCATTTAATTCCTGCTCCTGTCTAGTGAGCTAGGCACTACCATCTGTGTTTCACAGACAAAGAAATTGACTCATGCAAAGGTTTTGTCACTCAGGGCCTAATGGCAGAGAAAAATTAAAATTCATTCTGATTTCAGAAACATGTACCTTGGTTTGACAGGAAGTTTTGGACAAATGAAGCTACCAGTGTATAAGTCTGTCACACAGGACACTGATACAACACACATGACAAAACAGAAAAGACAGAAGCTCCAGATTCATGGTAGAGGGACCCCCCCACACACACCTTCACCCTGCAATGATCAGGAAATATGGAAAGATCAGATAGAGTTTCTGATCTGATTAAAAGATTATTTTAATTTTAATTTTGTCCATGTGTCTGTGTATGTAATTGTAGTGTTCATGGAAGGCAGTAGAGGGTGTCAGATCCCCTGGAGCTGGAGTTACCAACAATGAGTGCTGGGAACCACTCAGGTCCTCTGGAAGAGCAATGAATGCTCTTAACTGCTTAGACATCTCTTTAGTATGGTTATGGGCAGTTTTATGCGCCAACTTGAATGTCTATGTGTTGTCCAAATGTTTGGTTAAACATTATTTCTGGGAGTGTCTGTAAAGTTCTTTTTATCTGCAACTGTAACTTGACTGTTTCACAGGTTCTTCATAGTAAGGTACAAATTGTGACCCAGGGGGAAGTTCACTATAGTCTCAAAACAAAGCTAACTGCTGCAGTATTCTAACCTATACAGACTAGTTTGGAAACATGTTTGGGAATGGACAGCGAACGTGTGGGATAAAGGTAGGAGGAGCATGTTGGAACAGATGATAATGATAGGAACTCACCTAGGTAGAAAATCTGCATTTAACATTGAAGCTGAAGCTAGAAAGGGTTCTAATGGAAGTTATTATTGATTAAAACTTGACTACAAGGAGTAACAGCAAGAGAATTATAAATGCCAGATGTGCTCTGCTTGAGTGAGAAGGGATGAGTTTGAAGGCTAAGAGATATGGCAGCCCAAGAGCATACTTGTCATTTAAAATACACCTGCATGAAGGAGTCCATCACACAGACCTTCCAACAGTACTTTGTGAGCTAAATCGTAGGTTGCTCGTTACCACCCTTGAAAATTTCCATGGTCACTTCACTATTGGACAAATTTTAACAGTGACAATTGCAATGGTTGCATTGGGAAGCCAGCATGCGGTCAGATAAATTGGGTCCCCAAGATGTAGAGGCTGTGTAGCAGTACTCAAGTGCCAAAGGCCAAGAAGTCATGTTTACCATGAAGGATGGCAGAGCAAAAGCAGTGGTCTTCATGGTCTGTCCTCGGAAGACCTATGGTGATCCTCCATTAACCATGCTCTTTATTCTATCTAGTCTATCGTCATCTTGACACAGCCTCGAATTATCTGAGAAGGGAGTCTCAACTGAGTGATTGCCCAGATCAGACTGAGCCATGGCCATGTTTATAGGGATGTTGTCTTGATCAGCAAGTAAGGCAAAGAGGTCCCAGCCCGCTATGGGAGGCCCCATTGCCTAGGCAAATGGTCTTGGGCTATATAAGAAAGCTAGCTAACTACTTAAGCACATGCCTGCAAGTGAGCCACAAAGCAACATTTCCCCATGAGTTCTGCTATATTCCCTGGGTTAAAGGTAATACTGTGTGGAATGGCAAGTAGGCTTTCAGGATCCTGCCTTGACTTTGTTCATTGATGAACTGAAACCTGTAAGAGGAAATAAACCTTATCCTTCCCAAAGTTGTTGCTGGTTAAAGCATTTACCACAGCAGCAGAGGTATAATTAGAACAGTATTCTCAGGAGGGAATAGGGACCCTGCTCAAGTTTTACTTGATGTGTGTAAGCACAAAAGTTTTAAGTGAATTAAATTCTGAGTTGTGAAAACAAAGTTACAACTCTTCATTCAATTCCCAGCCTTTAGCAAGTATACAGAAGTAAGCACTGGGTCCCTTTGAGAAAAGACTTCAAAACAATGCTCAAAATGTTCACCATTAATCTGTCTCATCCAAGAGGAGCTTATAGATTCTTACTAAGCTAAATTACATTTGGGGAAAGGAAAAAGGAGATGCTTTGGGTACTGTGGACATTGGTTCTGAACTGAAATGAACTCTACAGACCCAGAACACCACTGTGGCATGCCACTGGAAGTCAAATAACCAGCAGAGACTAGCTCAGCTGCATCTCACAGTGAGACTGTTGCACACCTGAGTCAACCCTACCAATGCTTTCCCGGTTCTAGACAGCTTACCTGAATATGCTCAGAGGCTGGCAGAGTTCCCGCACTGGTTCTTACACTTGTAAGGCTGAGGGTAAGTGTTTGTCCCCAGGAAAATGTTAAATCAGTATAGCATTCCTAGAGGGAGCGCAGAGTTCCATGCCGCTAAGAAGGACCAGGATGAGCATTAGTGCTTGCTCTCACATCCTCTTTCAGCTCTCCTGTGTGGCCTATGGAGAACACAGACAGCCCTCAGAGAACAGTGTTATACCATCCTAAATGTATCTACGTGGTGGTCCCAACTGCAGTTTCTTACTGCCTGTGTGCATTTATAAAAGAGTACTACAAACTGGGTAATTGATAAAGAATGGAAATTTATTTCTCACAGTTGAAGAGGTTGGGAGTTCTGAGATCAAGATAATATGTCTAGGATCCAGGCACCTGTAGTTGGAATTGCCTGATGAGGGCTATTCTCTGCTTCCAACATGTCCCTTATGGCTGCATCCATAGAAACAGTTGAACATTGCCCTGTCACATAGTGGGAGAGAGATGGCTAAGCAAATCCCGCATAAGGCTCTTCTGGGAGAGCCTTTATTCTAATCGTGAGTAAGGGGCTCCCATGACCTAACTGCCACTCACTGTCAGCTTGGCTTCCCTGAATATCGGAAACTATACTCTCAAACCATAGCATAGCTTTGTAGTTCCATTACCTGATGAAATGAACATGGCTGCACCTAAACAATGTTGCTTAAACTTCCGATTCCCCTGCCTCTGCATTTTTTATCATCTCTACTTATACAGTCCATCAGAACAGTTTGTTTTAATCTGGAAAGGCCATCAGTATCTGTCCCACCTCAAGGTATATTAACTGTCCAGTCCTGTGTCATACTTTGAAGGCATTTTGATTACTGCTCCTTTCCACAGATGTCAAATTGATGACCTCATGCTGTTTGGACTTTGTGAGCCCAAAGCAGCAACTGTTGGCCTTGTGTCCCAGAGGCTGAGACCTAAACTCCTCAAAGATTTCAGGACCTCTTGAAAGCATGTTGATAGTAGACACATAGCTATCAGAAAAGGGAAGTCTACAGAATGTTGCTCCTTTCACAATAGCGTTGGTCCTGTGTAATCTGGCTGAGAAGCTACATAGTCCCGCTGAGCAGTGAGCCCACACTGAGGACTCGGGTTTGCTCTCTGCTGCTAACAGTATTGCACACCCAGCAATGGGTGGGACCAGGCTCACATTGGCGAGTAAACTTTCTCAGGTTTCAATGCTGAGGGATCTATCTCTTCTGTGGTGAAAGCCAAGAAAGAAGCATGTTGTTTCTCAGGCCTCAGTAGAAGGGGAGGTGGTATATTCCTGAGTCATGTCTAGCCCACTTGCCAAGTGACTCAGAACATGCTAGTTTTGAGTTGTACCCAGGGACAACTCAAGGGAAGGCTCTGCACCATGTCGGGACTTGAACTATGGTATGGATTTTCAAGGACAGCTATGGTAACAACTAGATGGAAATACCTTGCAGGGCTCGGGCAAGGCTCAGAGAAGGCTATGTGTGCTTGTGTCTCATAGCCAGGAATGAAGGACCATATGGGAGTGGCACCACTCAGCTCCTATGACCACTAGCATACTTTACCACTCCTTCAGCTTCATGCTCTGCCATTCTCTGTCAGTGTTTGCTGTCCACATGCCTAGTTTGGAGATCACCTCTGGGCATATCTTTAAGGAAGTTTCTAGAAAAGTTTACCTGGAGAGGGAAGAGTCCTTCTGAATATCGATGGCATCATCCCATTAACTGGAGTCCTTGGCCGAGAAAAACAACACAGAGTACAGAATGAGCACAGCATCCATCTTGTTCTGCTTCTGACTGCAGATGCAGCACAGCTGGTTGCTTTGCAAGCCTGTCTGTCCACCTTCCCCGCCACAAGATGGACTCTTAAACCTTAGACCCAAATAAGATAAACCTTTTGCTCCTTTCATTTTTTTGTACTATATTTTATTACAGTAAGAAAAGCAATTAATACATGTTTTCCTGGCCTAGATAGACATCTTGGTTTTAAATGGAGTCATGCTTTTACATTTTCTTGAACTAGGATCTAAGGTTTCTGCTGGCCACTCCGGGGTCCTTAAGCTTCTAAGTCAATAGGCAAAGTTACTGTGTGGCCTGAGTGACCAGTCCTGGTGGCCAAGAGAAAATGCCACAGTGGAGTCATGAAGGCTGTGTCTGGAATGAGCCGTTCAAGGGTTCTCTTAGCGTTACGTTTTCCTACAATTAAAGTTCATGGAAAATTACAGCATTCCAGATCAGACAGGGTTATTAACGGGTAAGGCCTTTAGGAGACTAAAGGTGTTGGTCATTCTACCAGGTAAAAAGCCATGACCAACTAAGATGCCAATCTTGATGAAGGACTACATGAAAGAATTACACTTTAAAGCATACATTCTTCATTTTATATCTGCAGTTGAACATTATTCAACTCTTTGTGGGCTCATGGCCATCCTGAAGTCAAACTGAACTTAAAAACATGGTTGTAGATCTGGAAAGTGTCTTTGGGGGCAAATATTGGCTCAATAAGTGAATGCCTTAAAACATTTTGCATATTGCAGATGTGTGCAATTAGACTGCAAAGTTGAAAAGGAAGCATGCAAGTACAGATAAAATACTCTTACTCTTTGATTTATTACATAAGATACTTTTTCCTTTGTTTTTGGGAACCAGCCTTAGCAGGCCAGTGCAGCCAGTCCTGATGAGACCTGATAGGCTAGGATCAGATGAAAGGGGTGGAGGACCTCCCCTATCAGTGGACTTGGGGTGGGGCATGGGAGGAGATGAGGGAGGGAGTGTGGGATTGGCAGGGGATGAGGGAGGGAGCTTCAGTGGGGATACAAAGTGTATAAACTATAAATTTATTTTAAAAAGTTAGTTCTTTGAGAGTTTCATAGAGCCCATTTTATGCTCACACTCCTTCCTCCAGTCTTCCCAGATCCATCCTTCTTTCCTACACACCCAACTTTGTATCCTTTTTTCCTTTAAATTATTTGAGACAATTTGTGCTGCCCAGATAGTCTTGGATGTGGCTTTCCCGTGGAGAGTGGTTGATGTTCTGGGGGCTGACACTCTTGGAAAAAGTGGTCTCTCCTCCCAGCAGTTCCACAACTAGTGGTGGTTGTGTACCTGATCCCCACTTCATGCTGAGATTTGGTCTGGCTTGTATTTACACAGGTTGTGTGAATGCTGTCACAAGCACTGTGATTTTTTATATGTAGCTTGCCCTACTATGTCTAGAAAACACTGTTCCCTTAGAGTCAGCTACCACCTCTGGCTCCTATACTCTTTCTGGCCCCAATGGCACAATGATTCACAAGCCTTGGAGGGGGTTTCAGTATATAGATTCCCTTTAGGGCTGAATATTTTAGTCTCTTGTTGTCTTATTTACTATTCTATTGCTGTGAAGAGACACCATGATCAAGGCAGCTCTTATGAAAGAAAGCATTAAATTGGGGACTTACAGTTTCAGAGGCTTTGTCCATTATCATCACGGCAGGGAGCATAGCAGCTTGCTTGGCACTAGAGTAGTAGCTAAGAGATGCATCCAGATCCACATGCTGAGAGGAGGGGGAGGGCAAGCGGGCAGGAGAGAAGAAGGGATGGAGGGAGGGAGAGAGACAGACAGACAGAGAGACAGAGACACTGGGCCTAGCTTGGGCATTTGAAAACTCAAAGCCCACCTGCAGTACCATACTTTTTCCAACAAATCCCTACCTACTTCAACAAGGACACCTTCTAATCCTTCTAATCCTTTATAACGGTGTTACTCCATAAGCCTACTGAGGCCATTCTCATTCAACCATCATACTTATCCTCTGTACTTTGTATAGTAGTGTGTCACTGTGTCAGTCATAATCTACTGGAGATAGAAGCTTCTCAGATAAGGGTTGGGAGATGCATTGATCTGTGGGTATAATGACAAGTCATTGGGGGTTGGTTTAATATTATGACCTGTTGTGTCCTGCATGGCTTCAGGGGGCAGTGAGGAAATGAAGAAAGGACAAATACATGAACACAAAGCATAGCCGGAACTGGAAAAGCTCTGATGGAGAAGCTGACGTGCCCCAAAAGCTCAGTGTGCTTATTTTATGCAGTTTACAGGGTGGCAGGGTTATTGCATACATGGTCTATAGGCCCAGCCCTCAGCAGTGGGCCAGCTGGCCTGCTGTGTGCAGCACAGCAGGGAACACCAAGAGATCCTGCCTTAACCAGAGCAAGGTGAGGACTGGCACTCGAACTTGTTCTCTGACCTTCACATGTGTGATGTTGTACACACACACTCTTATATGCATATATGTACACACACATAAACTCACATACTCTTATATACACATATGTGCATGCACACAATATACACATACACTAAATAAATAAATGTTTTTAAAAAGAAAGTGGGCTGTTGAGATGGCTCTGTGAGTAGAGGCCTTTGTGTCTGAGGATCTGTGCTTAATCTCAAGAATCTATGTGGTAGGAAAGAAGTGACTTCTACACGTTATCCTCTGACTGCCATATGCACCCCCTACCCAGCCACATACTGCATACACAAAATAGATAGTTATTTTTTAATACTGTCACCTCAGGCATCCAAAAGGCCAAGATGTGTTCATCTTTATGAACAGAATATGTGACCTGACCCGTACCCCCACCTCCCGCCTGCCTTCAGTGATGGAGTGGTTAATTCCCTCAAAGCACTGTGAAAACTGCTTTTAGGTATTATTTCAAAGCCTCATAGTAGCAGTGAAAGCAAGAAGATAATCAGCACAGGCCCTTTTCTGAAAGGAAGTAATTCTAGTTATTAAAGTCTCAGAAAGAGTAAACAAAAGTAGGATGAACAGGACTTGGAAAATGCAGTTTGTGTGCATTTTGAAAGCACTGAGAGGACCCCGTAGAGAAGTCCATGGCACGCACATGGCCTGGCTTGCATCCTCAGTGGACTGTTAGGATCCAGAGGTGCAGAGCACCTGTTCCCTGAGAAGGAAAGGATTGAGCGCTAGCTTGCACAGAAAGGCAGGTTTTTATGAGGACAGAGCATCCAGAGGTTACTCATTGCCACCGATGACTACCACGCCAAACAGAGAACACATCAGACAGAACTTCATCAATGGTGACAAGGCCGTGGACATGAGGATGACATTTTGATTTATCACCTCATTCCCTTGATTGCTGCCATCACCTTTGGTGCCACACAGTGTGTTTAATCCTAGTAGTGCAAGGAGAAGCAGGTTGACTACAGAGTTACTCCCTGTGTATGGCCTCAACAGGTATCCAGTGGTGGCAGCTTTCCTCTTGGAAGCTTTCTGTCTTAAGCTGTTCTATTCCATCCAGCCATTTGTCTCAGGGATTTGGAACAGGACAGAGGTGCAGAAATTTGGAGGTTTTGCAAGTTACAGGAATCTATGATCATGGTTCACTAACTTAAATTCTGAGGATGTGACTCCTTCACTTTGTGGCTGTTAGCCTCTGCTCTGTAAAAACTCACCCCAACCCTCAGGGGCTTAAACCAGAAGCAGCCATTACTATGATGCACGTATTTGTGCCTTGTCTGACCATCCTTGGAATCATTGTCTCTTTGGATCAGATATGTATTCTGATGGAGACATATGTCTGTTTTCCTGGAACACAGGTTATGGGCAAGCATACCATCTCATGGTAAAGCCAGAGGCATACAAAGGAGCAAGCAGAAGTATTTGTGTTCTCCTGAAGCCTTGACACAGATTGACACACGATCATTTCTGCCACCTTTAGTTTGTCCTAAGCAAGTCACACTGTACAAAGATACAGCCAATAATTTGAATATACTGCACACACAGACAGACAGACACAAAAACAGATACACACATCCCACACACATAAACAGGCATACAATCAGACACTCACATACCCCACACACATAGACAGACTCACAGACAGACACACACATAGGCAGACATACAATCAGACAGATAGACACACCCCACACACATGCACATAGACAGATACACACACATTTTCATGTTAGTACTAAGAGTTGAGTTCTTGTATCAGTACCGAATGGAAGAGCCGAAGGCTGGATGACTGTTTTCCCACATCAGATTTCCTCACATCCGAAGGTTCATTGTCATTCAATTCCTTCTACCTGGAGTTCATTCCCTGAGGAATGCAACCACAATATGGGACACTAGCCCCACCAGCACCATCATCTTGGATTCTTCAACCCCCAGAATGGTGAGAAAATGATTTCTCTTTGTTCTACACTACCCACTCTTAATTTTGTCACAGCAGTGCAAACAAATTTTAAGATGTAATAGAGATTGGTGCCAGAGAAGTGGGATGTTGCTATGACAAATTCCTCTTTGGGCAGAGGCTTGTACAGTTACACTGTGCTCAGCATATTGCTTTTACCAAAGACCACTTTTACCAAACCTTGCACATTTCCATGTGTTCTTCCACATGCTAGAAATGGCCTACATTGTCAAGGGTGAGTGAGAAGGTAGGTTCTGGTGGCAGCTGTGAGAAGTCATGTCATCCTTCGAGATTATCTCAGGGCTTGTGACCAGAATGCTGGACTGAAATGTGGGGAAACAGCCATCCCGATGCACTCCCAGCCCGTAGGGAGAGCGTCTTAGGGAGCCCGGAGGAAAGGTTGGCATTCTTCAAAAGGGACATGAACTTGGTTGAATTATGTCAGCACCTTAGGATTTTGTGAAAACAGACTTGAAATACCACAAATAAGGGTATTTGCAGAGTGTGCAGGGCAAAAGGAGAAGAAAAAAGAATAAAATGAAAGGTGGAATCTGTAATTAAAGAGGAGAGTGACTTAGAGATTTGAATAGTTTCAGCCTGGAAGATTATGATAAGTGAAAGGGTATGCTGGGGAAGGCCACCAGGAGCGCAGTCAGCTGCTGTTTGGTAAAGAGGTTGTGTGGCTGGGAGGAACCAGGTGCTGCTCACCAGGGCAGTGGAAGAATGATCCCAAAGTCGTTTTAGAGATGGTTCTGCATCCCCGGCTAGTGGAGGCTCAGGTACCAGAGCTGTGTCCAAACAGAAGCCCTGAGCATCTGTAGGGTCTGTAGGATGCACACATTCCTCATATTCTGGTATAATGATGCTTGTGACCTAGCTTTGACCCAGGTGGATGCAGGTGCAGCTCTAGGCCACTGCTTCGGAAGATATAGGTCACAGCCCTTGATACTGTCTACATGGTGCTAACTCTGCCTAGAAGAATAACACCTATTGGATTCTTGTGGATGCAAAACTGGCTCTTGCTGCTTCAATGTCCAGGAAGTTAGATTCTCATCTACTGTGAGAAAAATAAAACAATAACAACAAAAAATAATGACAGAGTTGTGAGTAGGAAATAACTTAGCTGTACATCCTTTTCATGACCCATGTGTCCTTTTGCCTACATTCTAGTACCCCCCTCTTGGTCTCCTTTCTAAATGTTATACTATGCCTACACTTGTTTATATACACTTGTGTTTACATCATAAGCCAAGGGCCATCTATGAGGGTAAACATGCTGGTTTTGTTTTGTTTTCTCTTTTCAGTTTATGTCAGCCTCCCTTAATATCATTTTTCTAGGTCTGCTCATTTTCTTACAAATTTTACTTTTCTTTATAACTGAATAATATTGATCTTTATAGATTTTGAAATCACCACTTGCCTTTACTTGACGTATTTTTTTTTTAACTTTCCTTATAATTTTGAGTAAGCCTAAGTTCCCTCAGTGTGTTAACTCCACTTATTTCTCGGCTACCGTCTGGAATCAGTGTACTGATGTAGTTGGCTCTGCCGGTTTCCTGCCTGTCTTTTGCAGAGCCAGGCTCTGACTGCTTACATGTAGAAGTGCTTTTACTAAAAGCATAAGGCAAATAAATGGTACAAGGAAACAGGAAGGTAGCTTAATCAACATGGCAGTTGGCTATATAAAAGTTGAGAAGGAGGGGGTGGGGAGAGGAGGAGGAGTCAGAGAAGCCTTGGCTGTATTTTGCAACATCAGGCAATTACAGGTTCTGCTGCAATAAATGGCCAAGGTTATGGCACCCATAAAGTTTAATTTGCATTTGGAATATTTCAACACATTCACTGAGAATGCAAAGCAGGGGCTCTGCAGGTTTGGGAGCAGCTGAGTTACAGTGCGTTTCATGCGTTTCTCGTTGGTTCATGCAGAGGCACGAGGAGAATGTCATGCTGGTGTGTGGCAGGCCTCAGCTCTTGCCTCTCTGGGCAGGGCACATAGAGCATCAAAGCAGATGGTCTTCCTGGGTGACCCTTGGAGGAGAGAGAGTCACCAGATGGCCCGATGTGGGCAGTGCCTGGGCTACACTGTGTCCGATCACATTATCTGGGTCATTCTGGGGATTGATGTAGATGGTCAGAAGACTGATTGCCACAATTGGAACCAAGGACCAAAATGACTCAGGGGTATGGTGCCAACTGTGTTCTGGTCCAGCTCACTCAGAGTGAGCTGAGCTGGTCTTGTACACCAAAACTGAAATGAGAAGCTCATTGTCAGAGAACCACAGAGCACAGAAAAATTGCATTTCCAGATCAAGCCAACGCCCAGCAATCACAACACCTGTGCAGCGGTAGAGCCACAGGTCTGCCCACCCTTCCCTCTCGGGAAGGAAATGGTGGGAGAGGGAGGGAGGTCAGGCTCCAATCTTTCCAATCAATGGGTGTGTTGACTGCCAATTTCTTTTCTTCTCACTTCTGAGCACCTCACATGTCTGAGTTTCCCACACACCCAAGTGACAGCTACCTGTTGGCAACTGCCCTGTTGGAGGGTGTCCATCCAAGTTGGAGGCTGTCTGCTGTTCCATGTCTATTCACAGACACTGAAGCTATTACCCTTAGGTCCATTTTTAACGAAACAGTTGGGATTTTAGCATCTCGGAAGAGTTCAAGAAAGAAAGAACAAGAAACTGGCTGGAGTGTCCTTATATTTCCTTCAAATGAACTGGCCAACATGACCTGACATGACCCCTTGGAGTGAGGTTTGCATTTGCCTGAGCTCCAGAGCCTCAAGGTTGGCTACACTGCTCAATTTGGCATGCTGCATTGTGGGTAGAGAGGGCAGAGCCAGATGATGGGGCCAGGAGACTGAACCCCTTAAGAATCAAACTTCATTGTGCCAACCCGGGACCTTATTGGACCCATTTTCTTTCATCACTGAGAGCAGGAGACCATCTGGGTCATCCAAGCACAACTCTTTCACCTTGTTGAAGAGGCAGATGAACACATACAACTTCAACTCATGTCTTTTTGTTTGTTGAGATGTCTCTCTATGTAACACTGGCTGTCCTGGAGCTCATGATGAAAAGATCAGGCTAGTCTTGAACTC
Organism: Pachyuromys duprasi; assembly: GCA_028658305.1. NCBI lineage: Eukaryota > Metazoa > Chordata > Mammalia > Rodentia > Muridae > Pachyuromys > Pachyuromys duprasi. The sequence goes on from CM053749.1 coordinate 5,341,264, forward strand.
ATATAGATCCACCAGCCTCTTCCTTCACCTCGTATCTTTAATACATGAATTGTCATAATATTTTTTAGAATAGGAGTTTTACCAAGAATTTTTGGTTGTAGATATCTCATACAATAAGGCAAAACACACACCAACAAACAATTTCACTAGCCTTCATAAATGAGTGTGTAAATCATATTAAATGATTTAAAATTATTATAATATAAATGACTCAGAGAAAAACATAACATAGGAAGAAAACTAAAACCATCTATAAATACAGTAGGGTTTTAGTATGTTTACCTCTAGGAATTTCTCTCATCTTTCTGTCTCTGTATCTCTCTATGTCCCTTTGTCTCTGTGTGTGTGTGCATGCAAGAGAGATAGAGACAGAGATAGAGAGAGGAGAATGATCTTCATTGTGGTGCCAAATCTCTAAGATAATGAGCAGAGAAGGAGAGGAAGACTGATGCGGACCCCTAGCTTCAGAGGTCTTATCTGTGATGGCTTGGCTCTGTTGTCATTGAATCTGTGGCCAGGAAGCATTTCCTGGCATGCAGTGGATGGTGGTGGAAACTGGTTATGCCATGGCAGCTGGTAGACAGAGAGAGGATGGGAGAGGGGTGCCAGCATTCCCATTAATGGTATGCCTCAATTATCAACCTTCTTCTACTACGTTCTAATTCTTAAACATCTAACATCTCCCAGTAGTGATATTAGCTGGAGTCTAAGCCTTCAGCATACCAAAATAGTATGTGTAGGGTTGTGTGAGCAGTGTTCTAAGAACATGGGTCATAGATGCACACTGAATGTAATTTAAAATAAATAAATTCAGTTTCAGTGCTTTAATTGAACCATTACAAATTTATTTGATAGTCACACATTGTTTTTATCAGCAGATGTTCAGACAATAATATATAATAATATTAATATATAATATATTATAATATAGTAAATATATTGTTTTTTTGAGACAAGAATTCTCTGTGTAGCCTTGGATGTACTGGACTCACTTTATAGACCAGGCTGGCCTCGAACTCACAGAGATCTGCCTGCCTCTGCCTCCTAAGCGCTGGGATTACAGGAGTATGCCACCACACCCGGCTTACAGTAATATTTATGGGCATGAAGACTTGTTGCCTATATTAAATAATTAAAATAATAAATAAATACAGCCTGTCATACAGATTGGGTTTTAAGTCTAGCTAGTCATATATAGTGAAGTCACGGCGTGATGCTAAGTGGACGCACTGTGGACTAGACAGTGCATCTCCAAAACTCGAGGCTAAGCCTGCATTAGCTAGTTTCCCTGTTTCTGTGATCAAAAGCCTGAGCGAAAGACTGATGTTGGCTCACATCTGAAAAGAAGGTCTGGCAACAGGGACAAGATGACAGGACCTGGGCTGCAGTGCATTCTACTCAAATCACCACAGAAGAGCTGGAGCCAGAAGCAGAACCCACCAACTGGGTCTCATCTGTGAAAAATTCCAGAACCTCCCAAAGCAATATGTCCAGCTGAGGAGTGGGTGTTCAGAGGTAAGAGCCTGTGATGAGCCACAGCAAAGCCCCTACCTCTCATACAGCTCACTGTGCTCATGGGTGAAGTGACTGAGTCAAACAAGGAAGGGGAGGGCCTGATCAACCTCTGATATGACTGTGTTTGAGGCAAGTGTGCTCATGAAGGTGAGGGCCTAACACAACACGAGTGGATTCTTTTATGTAGGGGAAGACACAGAAATGGGTGCACAGAAAAACCCAAATGAGGGTGCATGGAGATCTACCAGCCGAAGACAGGAGCTTGGGATATGATGAGCCTGCCCACACCTTGATCTTGGCTTTTCAGCCCTCAATACTTTAAGAAAGTAAAGTTGTAGTGCATGAGCCTCACAGGCTATGGTGCTTTGTTAAGGAAGCCTGGAGAACAAATACAAATATAAGAGACTCCCTCCCCCATGAGCAATGACAATTTGCAGGAGGTGATTCTCTCCTCCTGGGGGTCCTGGGGCCTGAACTCAGGTCAGCAGGCTTCACAGCAAGTGCCTTAACACTGAGCCAGCTCTCAGACCCAGGATAACTAAATTTATACTGGAAAGATAAAAATCATCAGAGAGAGAGAGAGAGCAGTGGTAAGAGACGGTGGCTCTGGTAGTTGGATTTCCCTAGTTTCCCCTTTAATAATGTGTTCATGGACCAGTAGGAGCCTTGGGACTTCAAATTCTGTTTACCAGCCAGCAGTAGTCCTCAGAGCCCAACAAAAGCTTGGGTCCTCACCATCCAGCTGACTACGCTGACTTATCGTTGGCCCCATAACCGATGCTGGCCTTCCATCAGCCTTCCTGTGAATCTGTGTCCTCTCACAAGCGCATCAGGTCTCTGTTTAATGTTGTTGTAACAAGACACCTGAGATGAAATAATTTACAAAGGAAAGGAGTTTATTGTGGCTCCTGGTTCTGAAGGCAGTCAAGTCCAAGAGGCCAGCGCTGGTATTTTCTTAGCCTCTGGGAAGGGCCTCATGTTGCTTCACCTATACACAGAAGCAGATGAGCAAGCGAGCACACACAAAAGAGAGATGGGGGGACAAGGAGCATGTCTCAGTTAGGGTCACTGTTGCTGCAGCAAAATACCACAACCAAAACGTAAGTTGGGGAGGAAGGGTTTATCTGGCCCACACGCCCACATCACTGTTCATCAGCAGATATAGTCAGGATGGGACCTCAAAAGGGTCAGGGACCTGGAGGGGCTTGTGCAGAGGCCATGGAGGGGTGCTGCTTACTGGCCTGCTCCCCATGGTTTGCTCAGCCTGCTTTCTTCTAGAACCCAGGACCACCAGCCCAGGGATGGCACCACCCACCATGGGCTGGGCCCTTCCCCACCAGTCACTGATTAAGAAAATGCCTTTCAGGCTTGCCTATAGCCTGATCTTATGGAGGCACTTTCTTTATTTATTTATTTTTTATTAATTACACTCTATTCACTTTGTATCCCCCCATAAACCCCTCCCACCTCCCCTCCCAATCCCACCTTCCCTCCCTCTTCTCCACAATGCTCCTCCCCAAGTCTACTGATAGGGGAGGTCTTCCTCTCCTTCTTTCTGATCCTAGTTTATCAGGTCTCATCAGGAGTGGTTGCATTGTCTTCCTCTGTGGCCTGGTAAGGCTGCTCCCCCATCCAGGTGAGGTGATTAAAGAGCAGGCCAATCGGTTCATGTCAGAGGCAGTCCCTCTTCCCATTACTATGGAACCCACTTGGACACTGAACTGCCATAGGCTACATCTGTGCAGGGGTTCTAGGTTTTTCTCCTTGCATGGTACTTGGTTGGAGTAACAATCTCAGGAAAGACCCCTGTGCTCAGAATTTTTGGTTCTGTTGCTCTCCTTGTGGAGCTCCTGTCCTCTCCCTATCTTACTATTTCCCACTTCTTTCATAAGATTCCCTGCACTCTGCCCAACAGTTGGCCATAAGTCTCAGCATCTGATTTGATATTCTGCACGGCAGAGCCTTTCAGAGGCCCTCTGTGAAAGGCTCCTAACTTGTTCCCTGTTTTCTTCTTCTTCTGATGTCCATCTGCTTTGCTTTTCTGGATGGGGATTGAGCATTTTAGCCAGAATCCTCCCTCTTGATTAATTTCTTTAGGTGTACAGATTTTAGTAGGTCCATCCTATATTATATGTCTATATGAGTGAATATATACCATGTGTGTCTTTCTGCTTCTGGGAAAGCTCACTCAGGATGATCCTTTTGAGTTCCCACCATTTACCTGCAAATTTCATGATATCCTTGTTTTTTATTGCTGAGTAATATTCCATTGTGTAGATGTACCACAATTTCTGGATCCATTTCTCAGTTGAAGGGCATCTGGGTTGTTTCCAGCTTCTGGCTATTACAAATAAAGCTGCTACAAACAAGGTTGAGCAAATGTCCTTATTGTGTACTTGAGCCTCTTTTAGATATATGCCTAGTAGTGGTATAGCTGGATCTTGAGGAAGTGCTATTCTTAGTTGTCTAAGAAAGCGCCATATTGACTTCCAGAGTGGTTGTACAAGTTTACTTTCCCACCAGCAGTGGAGGAGGGTTCCCCTTTCTCCACAACCTTTCCACCATGTGTTGTCACTTGAGTTTTTGATCTTAGCCATTCTGATGGGTGTGAGGTGAAATCTCAGGGTCGTTTTGATTTGCATCTCCCTGATGGCTAAGGACGGTGAGCATTTCTTTAAGTGTTTCTCTGTTATTTGATATTCCTCCATTGAGAGTTCTCTGATTAGCTCTGTTCCCCATTTTTTAATTGGATTACTTGATTTGTTGCTTTTCAACTTCTGTAGGTCCTTATATATACTGGATATTAGCCCTCTGTTAGATATAAGGTTGGTGAAGATTCTTTCCCAATCTGTAGGCAGTCATTTTGTTTTGATGACAATCTCCTTCGCTTTACAGTTTCATGAGGTCCATTTATTGATTGTTGCTCTTAGAGCCTGTGCTGTTGCTGTTCTGTTCAGGAAGTTGTCTCCTGTACCAATGAGTTCCAGGCTCTTCCTCACTTTTTCTTCTGATTTAATGTGTCTGGTTTTATGTTGAGGTCTTTGATCTACTTGGACATTAGTTTTGTTCAGGGTGATAAGTATGGATCTATTTGCATTTTCTACATGTAGACATCCAGTTAGACCAGCACCATTTATTGAAGATGCTATCTTTTTTCCAATGTATGGTTTTGGCAGCTTTGTCAAAAATCAGGTGTCCATAAGTATGCGGGTTTATTTCTGGGTCTTCTATTCAATTCCATCAATCCACCAGTCTGTTTCTATGCCACTACCATGCAGTTTTTGTTACTGTTGCTCTATAGTACAGCTTGAGATCAGGGATGGAAATACCTCCAGAAGATCTTTTATTGTAGAGGATTGTTTTAGCAATTCTGGGTTTTTTGTTATTCCATATGAAGTTGAGAATTTTTCTTTCAAGGTCTGTAAAGAATTGTGTTGGTATTTTGATGGGAATTGCATTACATCTGTAGATTGCTTTTGGTAAGATGGCTATTTTTACTATGTTAATCTTGCCAAGCCATGAGCATAGGAGATCTTTCCATCTTCTGATATCTTCTTCTAATTCTTTCTTCAGAGACTTGAAATTTTTTTCACACAAGTCTTTGGCTTGCTTGGTTAGGGTCACACCAAGGTACTTTATGCCTTTTGTGGCAATTGTGAAGGGTGTTGTTTCCCTAATTTTTTCTCAGTCCTTTTGTCTTTTGTATATAGGAGGGCTACTGATATTTTTGAGTTAATTTTGTATCCGGCTACTTTGCTGAAGTTGTTTATCAGCTGTAGGGGTTCCCTGGTAGAATTTTTGGGGTCACTCAGGTATACTATCATATCATCTGAAAATAGTGATACTTTGACTTCTTCTTTTCCGATTTCTATCCCTTGATCTCCTTCAATTGTCTTATTGCTCTTGCAAGGACTTCCAGAACTATGTTGAAGACATGTGGAGAGAGTGGGCAGCCTTGCCTTTCTTAACTAAGGTTTTCTTCTCTCAGATGACTTTATCTTGTGTCAAGTTGCTATAAATCCAGGCAGCAGAGAGATCCCACTAGACAGAACTCATTCCCAGGATAGAGGCATTATTAAGCTGCCCACGAGGACACTCCTTGCCCCCATGACCTCACCTCTTCTGCTAGGCCTCCTCTCCCCTCCTCAGACTACCAAATGAATATTGAAGTTTCCAACCCTGGAACTTCTAGGGCCACACCTAAATCCTAGGATACATGTAAAAATGCTCTATCAGTGAAGTAAAATAAAGATTAGGGAAGTGAGAAAATGAGAGCAGAAGTGAGTTTAATAAATGAAAATAAGAAAAGGAGAGATGAAAACGAGTATTAGAAGAGGGAGGGAACAGAGCTGGGTATTTAAAGACATCTGACTGCCCCCATAAAAATGCATAAAATTAACATTGGAGAGGAACGAAAAAAGCTTTTAAACAATATTATACAGTGAAAGTCTTGCAACCTTTAGTAAAAATAAAAGATGAAGTTAGGATGTGCAAAATATATAAAGTGTTGCAGCGTCTTCCTCTAAAGTGGAATCTGGCAGGTGAAGACAGGGGTGGGGTCAGTTAACTTGAGTTCTCTTGTCTTTTCTGTCCTTCAGGCCGGTGCTGAGCCTTACTAGGCAAGTGCCAGGTGTCTGACCAAGCTTCTGCAGTTCCCTCCTTTCCTTGTGTACCAGGAGCCTCTGCTGGCCATACTTAGCTTTGCAGTCTATGGGCCAGGGTATGTTTGCCCATGCTCCGAAGACTCCAAAATTCACACTGTCTGAAGTAACTGATTTCATAGCCAGGGGCCATCCTCCTGAATGTGTCAGAGTTGGAGAGGGGTGCAAGTCTAGTGCTGAGATCTGTACAGAGGGGCTAATGGCCACACTGGTTTTAGAGCCCACTAAACACTAAGCACCCTGCTGGAGGGATGAGGCTGTGGAAATCAAGTACGCAATGGGTACTTCAGAGTTCCCCCTGCAGCCAGCAGAGAACTCGTACCAGAGAAGTGGCTGCAGAGGCCATGCCACCTCTGGCATCTGTTGGTTCCACATTTCTCCTCAGGTTATGAGGTCCTTGCCACCGAGGCTGGAGCTAAGCACAGGATTTCTACATTACTTTGAATCACCTTACTCCTTTTGATCCAGTTAATAAAACTATGGCATATAAATATGTGGTTTCGGGAAATATATTTTGCTCTAGATATGAAGATAGTAAACATTTAAAAAGTGAAATTAAATCCTGAGCTCAGGAGGAAAAACCATTACCCAGTTATCCCCTGATTGACTTTATATCAGTAAAATTTTGGTATGTTGAGCGGTGATGATCAGCTCATAGCTGTGTAACTAACTGATGTAGTTCAGTGACGTGGAGGCAGCCTGAGGAAAAGAAACAATCCCACAGAAGAGAAAGATGGAACAGTAGTGACGTTAAGTCAGGGCCCAAGTCAAACTGTCCCTGTGAGTCACCACAAGCCCCTCGAGATGGCAGGCCTTTGTCATTCTGAGGACAGAGCCTCATGCATGGTCCTTCTCTGACGAAATTACCAGTCAGTTAGTGAACACTAGCCAGAGCTGGCCACCAGACTAATCTCTTGTATGTCAGCTCTACTCAGGATAGTGAGGTGCTAGGGAGGTTGACCTTGCTTTTGATGCCTGTCCCTTATCAGCCAGGTGGGCTTTGGCTAGTCATTTGGCTTGGGGAGGTTCTCAGTTTCTTACTTTGTGAAAGAGTAAGGCTTTTTATTCTGGGCTTACCAATGTCTGGGGTTTAAGTGAAGCTGCAATGGGATAACAGGGCACACCACTTTATAGAATACAGATGTCAGTGGTTTTTGGTTTTTTTTTTTTTTTTTTAATTGTGAATAGCACAGTAGATGGTCCTGGGTAGAGATAACAGGAACAATTTGGTTTTGCATGCTGTAGAACAATGGCATCCTGACTGGTGGTAACATTTGTTTATCTCAAGACTGAAAAGATTTCTTGCTTCCTTTAGCTCATCTCTTGATCCTCTCTTGGTTTCTTCATTAAAAAGACATGAATGAAGTTCCCAGTGTTTTGCTCAGGAATAGCAAATGAATTAGATGCTGTGAATGCCAAGCAATAATAACATCAGGCTGTTCCCGGGGGTCCGGTACCTGCCACATCGGTCTCTTCCCCCTTCTTTCCAGTGTATCATTTAAGAGCACACCTGGCGACATCCCGCTCTTGTCCTCAGAGCGTGGCGACAGCACAGTTAACACTTTTGTCATTATCCGTTGAGCTGATCCTGCAATTCCTGAAAGGTTTTAAAGCATGATCAGCTCATCCTGGTCATAGCAGTTACTCCAGTAATTCTAGAATGGCCTTCTGTTCTGTGTCCAACCAAAATCCAACCCACGGTCTGCAGCTGCCTTCCCCTCAGCTTGGGGGCACAAGGTCACCGTATCCAGAGAAGGAGGGTTACAAATGGCAGGCAGTAATTCTGCATCATGGGCTCCTACTCCACATACAGGGGCTGCAACTTTTAATTCACTGTATTCAATCTGCCCGAGGCCTGTGTCTGTGCTCTCCTCTCCTGTGAACACTATTGACATCATGCTGTAGCAGCTGCTGCACAGTGCGCTGATGTGTTTACTCCTCCGTAGGAAGAGAACATCAGAAGGTAAGCAGGAAGGAGACCGGAAGAGCCCCACTTTCAAAAACCCTACCGTGCTTAAGTGTGTCTCTTTTAAGCACATTTGTAGTTGCTGTGGCAAAGGCAACCTAAGGAGCGAAGGATTGACTTGGCTGGTGGTTTAGGGGGACACAGTCCACCATGGGAAGGAAGACACAGACTCTGGGGCTGGCCTGTAGTAAGCTTCATTATGTGATTGTGACTAGATCACTTCTTCCAATTAGGTTCTACCTCCCAAAGGCTCCATAACCTCCTAAAGCACTGCTATACTCCAGGAACCAAGCGTTCAAACACATGAACCTATGACAGGCATTTATGACTCAAACTACAGTGTTCCTCCCTGAGGCCCTCTACACATCACTTAATGCAAAATGCATTCGTTTCAATTTCAGAAGTCTCCATTGTCTTCACTGTCTCAACACTATTCGAAAGACCAAAGTCTAAAACCCTTCTGAGACTCAAGGCAGTCTCTTAACTGTGACCCACTATAAAATGTGCATACAATGGCACATAGTAAAAAAAAAAAAAAACAAACATTCCCACCTCAGAGAAACAGTAGAACATTGGAGGAAGACATGGCTAAAACCAGATCAAAATCCAAAAGGGCAAACACTAAACTGCTGTTCTATGTCCAGCACAGACAGCTGGTTCCTGAGTCTTTCATTGTCTAAGCTCCAGTGGCTATGAGAAGCCCCAGCTCTGCTCTACTGTTGCTTCTCACGTAGGCTAGTTTTCATCCATGCCTGTATCACTGGTTGCTGTTCATTGTTCTTTGCTTGTCAAGAGCCATTTTGTTTAAGGAGTTCAGTAGGTATGTGGGATTTCTGGACGGATCTGGTATTTTGCAACATCTGTACTGTGATGCACCCCAGAATTGCTTCCAACCTCTGACAACCCCATCATTTCTGCACTGCTGCATCTTTCTAAAATCTGGTATGGTGTGAACTGCCACTGGGTGTTTACCTACTCTGATTGAACAAACTTTTTGCAGGATCTTCTTGAAAATGTACTACTGTTCAGTACCTTCTGGAACTCACAGAGATCCATACTCCTTTTTACTTCTCCACACTGTTCTCATTCCCCTCTATACCTCTATGAACCAGGCTCCCACCATCCAGCCCTCCACTACGCTCTACTATCAACATTCCTGGGCCTGGCTAGCCCAAAGATCCAAATTCTCCCAAGGCCACAACCACATGGTCATCTCTGATGCCACAATGACACCACTTCTTGACCAGAGTGTTCTGTATTCATTCCTTTGCTTGTCACACTGATCAGCTATCTGACAGGAGCAACTTAGGGGAACAAGAACTGTTTGGGGTGATGGCTACAGGGTCATGCCATTGTGATGGGGAAAGATGGTGCTAGCACTGGCTTGGTCCACAGTGCCAGGGGCTTATTACACAGTACTAACCAGGAAGCAGGAAGAGCTTGAGTTGGAAGCATGGTTGGGTCCCATTCTCTAGAATGGGAATTATGCTGTTCAAGTGCATTAATTCCTGATTATGGAATTCCTGATTTGATTCAAACAATTTTAAAAATTAAATTGTTTTAGAACTTCTAAAACAATTACAGAAAGTTTATAGCTGCAATAAATACCTTTATGAACCTCCAGCTACCTCACTAGGAGACAGGCTTGAGACAGATTTGTAGCTTCAGTTAAGTTTTCACTCTAGAGATGGCACCATGAATCCCGGTATATACCATAGATATAGGCAAGTTGGTTTAAACATCTCACGAACCCCAAATATAATGGGGCTACCAAGAAATGCCTAAATTAAGTACAAAATTTGATGTCATTAAATACAAACTGGTTTATTGTAATTCCTTCTACCTTGCCATCTTATGGCATAAAATACTGTCATTTAAAATTCACCTTGTTTCTTAGAATGAAAGAAAGATAAAATTATTGTCCTGAACTCACTATAAACTAAGAGATAACTGGAGAATATGTAGCCAGGTCAGTCCTAATTGAAAAGATATATATTCTTGTAACTTTTTGGGCCCTCTTAACCTTTAGGCCTTGACAAACTTTGTCATTCTGAACTTACTATGAACTCATGTTAATGGATATATAGATAAGAAATGTTTAGTTTTAATGAAAAAAAATGTAACCTGTTGTATCTTAGAATTCATCTGTTTTTGTATCAATTGCCTTTTTTTAAAGTATGAGGTAATTCCTTTTCTGACATGTAAAGCTTTGTCTCAAGATATAAAAGCTATGACTAGACAATAAATATGGGTTGAAGCCAGCTGGAATTTGATTAATCCATGAGTTATATACATGTAAATATATATAGATATATATTTACATATAATATGTCTGACTGTGGATTTTGTACATATGTTACATGAGTGTATGTCAGTTGTCTGTCTGTATGTAAGGTGATCCTTTGGTATATATGTAAGGAGTTTCTTTTGTATTGTCCATTGAATATGTGTATAAATATGTGCAGATCTATATGTCTGATTGTTTGTCTATATGAATGTATGGGCTAATACTATGGAAGAGTCAACCTGAACTTACTGCAGTTTCTGCAGAGGAGATGCTAGTAGAAATCAACATCATTGTCATATGTAAGCTTGTGGGAATTTGTTGGAGTTTTTAACTTCATCTATCTTTTCCTCTTGAATGTTTGTGTGTCTAGTGGTCTTCTTTTTTTTTTTATCTCTCTCTCCTTTTTACTTCTTGTTTTCCTGATCCCTCCCCTCTTTCTCCTTCTTTGAATCATCTACGATGATCAGTTGCCTGAGTCATCAGCTTGGTGACCCAAGAGATAAACCAAACACTGGATTTTGCATCCTGTCCCAGATTCTACCCTGAACCTTGCTGACTTCAGCATTTGCTTCTTCAGTTTTGTAGTCCCCATTGCAACTTTGGATTCCCCTTCAAATCTTTACACATTGGCTTCTCTGGGCCTCTGTGTAGGTCTGTGCCCACTGTTTATTGCATGGCTTCAGTGTCTGTCTGGAACTTTGGTGAAAGCTGATAACTGTCACATTCTACGTGTCTGTTAGAGCAGCAGTCCATGGATGCTGCTGTCAGGTTCTGCTGCCAGCTTGAGATGTAGCCTGTTCCCTACCACCAGCAGTTTCTGTTTTAACCACAGAGTCAGAAGCCTCTGACCCGAGTAGCTGGACCTGGGGACCCCTTCCACCCCACCCCTCCCCGCACTCCTACCGCCCCAGCGCTTTTGAATCAGGTTGCCTTGGAGCCTCCAATTGGTGTGGTTTTGCTTCCAGCCACCATTCCTCTTTCCCCAGTATACAGAGCAAACATTCAGTGATCCCATCGATCTCTTTAGGTGCTTTCCCAGTACCTTTATCTGCAGCTAAATGTGCTCACTCCCATTTTCTCATTAATTTACACAGTGTTACACCTTTGTGTTCTGCTGTTTTTGTTTGTTTGTATGTTTGTTTTTTGGTTTTTCAAGACAGGGTTTCTCTGTGTGTCACCCTGGCTGTTCTGAAGCTTGATTTGTAGACCAGGCCAGCCTGGAACTCTCAGAGATCCACCTGCTTCTGCCTCTCAAGTGCTGGGATTAAAGGAGTATGCTGCCACACCCAGCTGCTCCACTTAAAAAAAAACAAGTCAGAATTATCTATGTAAAACACTGATGAGTTATAAGCATGTCACGGGGCTGGGTGACATATTTCCCATGCCAAATAAATTAGTCCATAAGTTTTTAATTCAGTCTCACTCATATTTTCAGGACAAGTAAAGTACATAGCCAGATTCTCTGCTGTAGTATGATGCTAGTGGTCTTTAGTCCAGTTCTCCATACTGTCCTCATTCCCCTCTATACCTCTATGAACCAGGCTCCCACCATCCAGCCCTCCACTAAGCTCTACTATCAACATTCCTGGGCCTGGCTAGCCCAAAGATCCAAATTCTCCCAAGGCCACAACCACATGGTCATCTCTGACGCCACAATGACACCACTTCTTGACCAGAGTGTTCTGTATTCATTCCTTTGCTTGTCACACTGATCAGCTATCTGACAGGAGCAACTTAGGGGAACAAGAACTGTTTGGGGTGATGGCTATGGGGTCACGCCATTGTGATGGGGAAAGATGGTGCTAGCACTGGCTTGGTCCACAGTGCCAGGGGCTTATTACACAGTACTAACCAGGAAGCAGGGAGAGCTTGAGTTGGAAGCATGGTTGGGTCATATGGTTAATTCCCATTCTCCAGAAACACACTTCCTACTGGCAGAGCCTCCTCCCAAGGGTTCCAGAATCTTCCCAAATAGTATCACTAGTTAGAGACCAAAGTTTACAGTGCATGAGCCTACAGGGGACATTTCACACTAAAGCCGCAGTAATCTTGCAGTCATTATTCAACCTATGCTTGAATATATAATACCCATTAACTTAGAGTTAATAAAAGTGGTTCTAATTATCTTATAAATGACTTTTCACTCCCCAGTGGAGCAGTCCTGAGTTGTTCCTTTTAAAAACAATCTCTTTCAACCCTTGCACAGTGCTAGATGAATGCAACAGAAGTCTGAATAAAATTGACTTTAAAAATTGACTTAGAGAAATCTCCCATTATAAGCATGATCAGAGGTGGGCCACTCTTCTTGTTGGCTCTGTGGGTCAGTGATGTTGGCACCAGCAGAGACTTTGCTGTGGATGTCTTTGCTGATGCTCCAGGTACCATGATAACCTTCGATGCAGAAAAAGAATGATAATTTTTGTGAGTATAAAAACAGGCTTTTCATCGTCAGCTTTTTGTTTTCGTTAGACTGATGACAGCGACTATACCACTTCCACATGGTGGAAAGCATGACAGGAATTGCTGGAAACAAGATTGCTGTGTTTGGTTTATCACAGCAATAATTGAGATCCAGGGACTTGGGTTGTCACATGTGATGGTCCTGTCCAGGACCACACTCACCTGAGGGGAAGGCCTCTGCACATGCCCTCGAGGGACTGTGTTGATTAGGTAATTTGAGATGGGAAGATATACAATAACAATGGCGGGACTCTTCCCTGGGCTGGGGTCTTAGACCAGATAAAAGGGAACATGTGCTGAGCACAAGCGTTCATTGTTCTACCCTGCTCATGTGTGTTTGTTCCAGCTGATGCCTGCTCCTGATGCCTCAACCACACTGACAGGATGGGCTGTATGCTTCCACTGTGAGCGGAAATAAACCGCTTCTCCTTGGGTTGCTTTTGTCAGGGCATCTTATCACAGCGGAAAGGAAATGCCCTGACTATCCCCAAAGTATTCACAGTTTCTTAGCCAAGAAGGAAGGGGGATGCTGCCAGAAGGGTGCTGCTCTCTGGAAGCTGGCCATGAGGTCATGAGGCTACAAGCTGAGGGAAGCCCAAGAACCACTGCTAGGACAGGGGGAAAGAGAGAGAGGTTAGTGGGAAACTGAGCTCATCTGTGCTCAGGGCCACTGTGGGACATGGTAAAACAAGATTAGACCTGGCAGTCTGGGCATTTAATCAGCCATTTATTAAGAGGATGTTGATTAAGAGGTGTTTCTGGGGACATTAATGTCCCTGTGTTTCACACCACCCAGACATGGGCTGACTTACCCTTCTCACTGTCTCGGGTGCCATCTGTATTCTTGGGCACAGAGAATGCTGAGGAAACTATGCTGTGTTTGCTAAACTGCCATTCCTGCTTGCCATACTACTTATAAGTTGTTCTACACATGCTCAAATCCAGGGAACATTTATTGAGTATTTATAGTACTGTATCTACTAATTGACATTTCCAGAGAGACTTTTCTTACACCAGCAGCAACAGAACACATAGAACACATGGTACCTGCCCTGTGGTCTTGATAAGTTACACAGTGCGTTCTCTGTTCTCTCAGTGGCTGTGACCCTTACCTCCCTCCCTATTCAAAATCAGTGCACAACTTCTTGTTCCTATCAAAAGGACTAGTCGGCCCGGAACATCTTGTCACTGTGCAGTTCTTAGGAAATGAGCTATTTTATTTAATGAAATGTTTGATGTTCTATGTGGTCCTTAAGAGCAGGCATTTACTAAATAGTCCATTTGTTGCTTGAAGTAAAAAAAAAAAAAAAAGAAAACCTGAATGCCTCTTTTTCTTTCCTACAGGGGTTACTTGCTGCCCTACGCTGTCACATGTTATAATCATCTCTGTACTTTCCTTAACAATTAGAACCGGGAAGTGACTGTCACAAAGCCTTCCTTAGGAGTTATTCTTAGGAACCTGAAACACAGGAAAATATAACCACCCCACCATCTAAGGCATGCTCCTCCATTCCAGCATGGGGCTGTCTTGTGCTAGGGGATTGGGTCTCTGCTGGTTCTGAACTGCTACACCTTATCCAGGGCTTGTGTCAGGCAGACTATAGTAATTCCCCAGCCACAATGATTAGTTCATAAGGGCATGTATGACTAACTTAGTTCCTTGAGTGTGAGACCAGCCTGGCAAAAATATCATGCAGCAGAGAAAGATAGATAGGTCCAATGGAATAGGAGTAAGATAGCAGAGCCCACTTCACACTCCTGTAGAAACTGTATTACTTCTCCAGACCTTCCTTCTACAGATCAATACATTTTCTTTGTTGTTGAAACAATTTGAGTTAGTTTCATCACTTACAGCCTAAAATATCTTTACTGGGAAAAAAAAGTGGATTGTTCTTTGTTCTTCATTCACCTTTCTATTGATCTTTCATTTCTTTCTTAATTTCCCTTTCATTTCTCTAGGTTCCAGCTCTAGATTCTGTCACCTTGTACCCATGGCTCAGTGTTGCCCCCAAATGTGGTTAATTCTTGAGCATGGGAAGATCTGGTTGTCCACATTACTAAGACCTCCTTAGGTATGGAAATTGTTACAAGACATATAACTTGATATCAAAACAGTGTCTTTTGGTTGTAAAATCCCAAGTGGATGGCACATTGGTTTGTTTGCAATTCTATACAGATGGCAAGAATAGTAGATAGAAAGTACCTGAGGGTGGGCTCAGTCTAGAGCTGGCATTTAGCGTGAACAGCCTTCCCAAAGACCAGTGGTCCTCAGCCTGTGGGTTATGACCACATCGGAGGTCGAAAGGCCCTTTCATGTAGCCTGCATATCGATATTTACGTTACAATTTATAGCAATACTACAGTTATGAAGTAGCAATAAAAGTAATTCTATGGCTGGGTCACCACAACATGAGGGACTGTATTAAAGGGTCACAGCATTAGGAACGTTGAGGACTGCTGACACAGGCATTCAGCATTCTTTTATTTACACATGTTGAGCGAGGAAGCATTGTGTCAGTTACGTGAGGTAGTTCCCTGAACACCTGACAGAAGCAACCCCACGGAGGGAAAATCTATTGAGGAAGAGATCTATTTGCCCATGCCTGAGGGGACCCCGTGTATCATGGTGGCTGAGGCAGGCCTACAGGAAGAACATGAGGCAGCTTCAGACCTTTCGATCAGCTCGTGGAGACTAGACAGAAGCAGGACCAAGCCACAACCCTGGTAGCCAGTCTCTCATGGTCTACTCCACAGGTAGCTGCTATGTCGAGTGGTTCTACAACCTCTTCAAACATTCCCACCCACCGGGGACATTTTCAAATGACACTATGGGGGACTTCCCACATTCAAATTACAACAGCTATGAGACCTGGGAAGTATAACTCAAAGTAACTTACATTAGTGTCACACCCCTTGCTCAGCATCCAGAAGAACCAGCTGAATGCAGGTGTGTGTCAGGTGTACACTAGAGAGCCCTCATCTTAGTTCAAACAGTGTGGGAGGGAAGAGAGAGCTCAAGAAGGGGTGAAGAGGAGCTTCTTAATACAGTGGGTTTGAATGACCAGAGGAAGTAGGTGGCTCTGGGAGGGTTGGAAAGTTATGAATTTGGAGACCATTAAGATCAAAGTGGATTCTTATTGTTTGAACAGGGCTTTTGAAAATTTGCTGAAGGACAAGGGACAGGTGACCTTACCACTAAGGACAAGGACAAGTGGCCTTACCATTAAGCTATGCCCTCGGCCGTTTTTATGATTTTTATTTCAAGATAGGGATTTACTTAGCCACCCAGGCTAGCCTTGAACTCTCTCTCCAGCCAAGCAGGCTTTGAACTTGGCAGTCCTCCTGCCCCTGCTTCCTGAGAAGCCAGGATTACAGGTCTGTACCTCTGGAAGGCCATCTGTGCTGAGATTTCAGGTCACAGCCTGGACTAGAATCCTGTGCCATGGGAGGACTTCAGTGCACCCTTCACAGTGGATCCATGAACATGTTAAATTTAACTTTAAAATTTAAATACAGCCTCTTCTGACCTGACACATATTTACAAATGTGACTCCTAATGTCTTCACTTAGGTGTGCCATAGGATCCCCCAACACCCCAAAGGTGTCAGATATTTCCACCCCGTTTTAGTGGTAGCGACACTGAAGATCAGAGGAGGTAAATCATGCAGGGAAGTTTCCAAAGTCACACATGTCCTGGTGGTGGAGTGAGGATTTTCACTGTCTCTGGCAGACACCAGGGACTTGGCTTCTTAATTAACCACCCCTGGAGCTTAGCCACCAGGGAAGGCAACACACAGACACTTTCAGCTCTCTTTGCTGATACTGTGTCAACAAAAGCATTGAAGTTTTAGCTATACAAACATGCTAGCAAGATGTGGAGCATCAAATATTTAGAAGGAAGAATCTGAACTATAAGCAAGCATATAGGGGAGGCATTTTCCCACCGGCCCCAGGTAGAGGATACTGCCTACAGTGTATTGGTGAACAGACTGAGAAGCGAGAGCAGGGTGGGAGGGAAAGCAACAAGGCTCATCCTCTCCATCTTTCCTGGGGGCAGGAGGTAGGTACCAGTGAATCCATTGACACCAGTCACTCTCATTTTGTCTCCACTACTGTGGGAAAGTGCACTAACCAAAGGCATCCTAGAGAGGAAAGAGTTGATTTGCTTTACACTTCCTGGTCACAACCCATCACTGAGGGAAGGGGTGGAAGGAAGGGCAGGAACTGAAAGCAGGAACTGAAGGCAGGGTCGGGTAGAAAGTAGAAGAACCCTGCCGGCTGACCTGTTTGTTCCCTTGTGCTTAGCCAGTTTTCTTAAACCCCAGGATCATCTTGCCTATGAGCAATGCTGCCTGTAGTGGGCTGGGCCCTCCCCACCAATTAACAAGTAACAGCCCCCTAAAGACACGCCAATGGGCTAGTCTGATCTGCGAGGTCCCTCAACTGAAGCTTTCCTCTCAGGTGACTCCAACTGTATCAAGTTGACAATCAGAGCTAACTAGGACATCTGTGAGGGGAACACAGCAAACAATAAATGATGGCCAG
Source organism: Pachyuromys duprasi (assembly GCA_028658305.1). Lineage (NCBI taxonomy): Eukaryota > Metazoa > Chordata > Mammalia > Rodentia > Muridae > Pachyuromys > Pachyuromys duprasi. Next base: position 5,358,698 of record CM053749.1, read on the forward strand.
CAATCCTGCTTACTGCTTGCCTTGTGTCTAGGAGGCATGGGTGAGTGAACAATTTTTGTCATCAAAGACCATCATCCCAGCACAAATAAGTGGAAAGCTAAGACACAATAGCACCTCGCACTCCCTAGAATGCTGAGCAGCAAACAGAGAGGAAGTAAGTGTTGAGCGAATGTGGAGAGACTGGCGCTCTTGTATATACTTGTTGGGACTGTGAAGTAGTATAGCCACTTGGAAGATGGTATGTCAGGTCCTCATGCTATTCAGTACCTCCACTTCAGGTTATATACAAGAGAGAACTGAAAGGGAGAACTCAAAAGACATTTGTATACCATTAGTCCATTGTATCTCAAATGTGGGGGAGCCAAGGCGTTCCCTGAAGGAGCACATGTACCATGTGTGTGAATACAAACACATGTGAATATTCTATTAAAAGCTTGTGGTACTTAATGTGTGTGTGTCACATAGAAACATATCTATATAAATAGCATATTTTGTTGTGTTAAAGAATAAAATTCTGATACAGACTATAAAAATGTTGTAGTATGTGCTTATGGACAAACCCTGGGAACACTATGTTAAGTGAAGCAGACCAGCTAAAACAGGCTATATACTATGTGATCCTTCTCACACAAGGTATCTAAAGATCACGAGGTCATTGAGAAACAATTAGAGTGGCCCTTATTGAGCTGAGTTGAGGACATTAGGGTACAAGGATGATTTTTGCAAGTGAGTCTTAGGACAGATTGTGGTAATGGTTACCTGACGCCGTAAGTTCGCTTAATGCTGCTGATCTGTACACCTAAATGGATAAAAATGATACCTCTTTGTTTTTTACCAATTTTAGCATGCTGTAAAACATTAGGTGTGTCTCAGTCAAGGCCTCGTGAGGGAACTGCACAGCACTCATTCCAGTCAAACAGAAGGAGCCGTGACAGGTCCTGATCACAAAGGAGATGGCCACCAGGATGAAGGGACCACCCAGCATGAAGTCCACAAACAGGAGAAAACACGGGGGTGGGGATGGCTGTTCAGTGGGACCTGCAACCTGTTTGATGGGAGGAACAGCCATAGGAGGTATGAGCCATGGCAGGCACAGGAAGGCAGCAATAGGAAGCATGCCCTGTGGTCACCCACTATTGCCTCCCATGGACTAAAGCCACTACAGGGAAGTTGACATAAGTGCTCAGACTGTAGTTTCCGTGACAGGGCAGAGGACGAAACCCAAGCAACAGCAAGACACACATCTGAAACCAAGCTGGCCACACACCAGTCAGCAGGCAGTGACAGTTGCTTTCCTGTTTCCATGGCTTCCTTAAGTTTCTGAACACCGTGTGGCACACTGCAACCATACACATAGCATGTGCTTAGAAAAGCAAGTTCAAAGAGCCTCTCTATCCTGAGTTTCAGCCGCCACAATGCTCAGCAATACTGATTGCTATCAACTTAATTTACTCCTGTAGGCTGAACCAACAAGAACGTATAGAGAAAAACACTCTAATAAAGGTTTAGGTTTATGTATTAGTCATTCCTTCAGAAAATGCCTCTTGGTAGGCCAACTGATGGTCATCTGAGAAAAATGCCATGGTGTTTAGTTTCATTTGGTTTCTATTTTGAAAAGGCTGGCTCAGACGAAATAACTCAGCTACTCCTTTAAAGTAGCCCAGAGTTCTTTCTTCTACGGATCTTTCTCCCTTCCCTTCGTGTGTCCCAAATCTAGCTTCCTTCGTCGGTTTTGGTTTTCTGCCACCTCAGCCCCCTTAGCGTATTTGGGGTATGGTGTCAGTAATAACTGTGTCTACGTTCGTCACTGTGCACAGGTGTTGTAGGACAGATACTGACAAGCATCTGCCTCAGTCTTTCCATTTTGTGGTGTGTGAGTCAGGGTCTCTGGACAGGGAGCTCCCCAATTCAGCTCTGCTGGCTGGTCATTGCACCCTCCTGTCTCCACTCCCAGGGCTGCCGCCACAGGCATGCACCACTGTACCATGCCTTCCCACATGGCTCTGGGGACGGAATGCAGCTATTCAGGGTTACACGATGAACACCTCACCAGGGGAGTGACCCCCGCCCCAGCCCTGATTATAACAATTTAAAACAACGCCTGATTTTTTCCATTATTTCAGCAAGTGCTTATAAACCAAAGAGGACAAATGATAGTATGTATGATGTACACATACATGTATTTAATAGTGAATACACACATACATATGTACAGTTGTGACTCTGTCACTAAAAGAACGAGTCAATGGACAAGTAAATTATTTAATGAAACTGCACTAGGAGGTCTCAGCAGATATTTGGGCATGAGGCAGCAAGAAGAGTCAGAACCACACACGAGCTGCTGAGCTTCAGAGAGCAGACTTCCTTGAGCTCCTAAGAGGAAGGATCTGTATGGAGAACACTCAAAGATTTTTAAAAAGTTAATGGGGGAAATAGAGGAGGAATAATAGAGGAGGAGGAGAGGGAGGAGGAAAAGGAAGAGGAGGAGCCTCTTGAGACAAATTGAAACAAGGGACAGAAGGACGGTGCCAATCACAAGACCAGGAAGGCATTAGTCTCTGCCACGAATTTGGGACTAGAAACAGCACACAATAAGCTGAGCAGAGACCTGGAAGTCGCCATGTGGGGTGCGGGGGGGGGGATAAGGGGGAGATGGCAGAAAGCATCAAATGGCCCATGTTTGCTCCTGCCTCAGTCTAAGCCTATAAAAAGCCCTTCAGGGGCCTGCACAAACTGTGGTCATAAGGGGTATGTTTTCACTCACTGAACTTTCCGTCTCCACACTGGAGACCCTTCTCTTGCTCTAGAAACAGACACAGGTGGCCCTTGTAACTCATCACCCGTACCCTTCTGGCTTTCCATGTGTGCTCACTTATTACACCCATTACTGCCTTGGTGGTTATTTTGCTTATATTTCATATTCATGTGTCCAACCCTCCAAAATTCCTCATCAATTTATTTGCTATAGTTGTGTGTTATTACATTCTGGCACCAAACTGGAAAGCAAAGTGCACAGAGGAAGACCACCCTGAAAAGCAGACGAATGGCCACAGCTAGAGAAAGCAGCTACTAGTCAGTAGGTGTGTCTAGGCCCTGGGAGGAGCTCAGTGGGGAAAGGCCCTTACTTGCCTCCAAGTCTGATGTTCTGGGTTTGATCCCTGTGACCCACAGGACAGAAGGAGAGAACCTACTCCCGAAACTATCCCTTCCCTCCTGTGTGTGCGGTGAGTGTGAGCACCTCCACACAGGATCTCACACAAAGTAAGTGCAACGAGTTATTCTAATGAAGGTGCTCTATAAGTGACAGAGGGTTTCCCAGCCCTATTTAATGGTTTGGTATTTTTGGTGTGTACTTAGCTGGAAAGCATGGGTGGTTGTTCTCTGAGACACTTTGAACTGAGAGGGGTTAGAAGCTTCTCGTTTAATAAACAAGGGACTGGAGGCTTAGGAAAAGTACTCGTGAGAGGTTACTTATAATAATAATAATACAGTAAGTATTGTATTACCATTGGTTATACAGCTATTGGTAAAACTGGGAGGCATATGTGATCCCAAGATTACTACGTGTCAAAGCCTAGTCTCTAAGTAGCTTGCCCTCCCTCCCTCCTTGCCTGCCTGCCTTCCTTCCCTCCTCTTTTCCTTCCTTTCTTCCTCTCTTTCTTTTTTTATTTATTGTGACTATGGAGCCTGTGCTCAGGAGCCGCAGCATTCATGTGGAGGTCAGAGGATAACTTGTGGGAGCTGGTTTTCTCCTTCCACCCTTGGGGTCCTGGCATGGAACTCAGGTTGTCAGGCTTGGTAGCAAGCACCTTTACCCACTCAGCCACCACACTACTGGCCTCAAAACAGACTATTTTTGTTTTACTTTTTTCAGAGATGAAAATTTCCAAGATGAGATGCAAAGTCACTTTTCTGCCTTCACCTAAAAGGTTTTTAATATTCATTCTCAAACATTTATTTAGTTCCCACAATGCACAAGCTACTGCATTAGGTGGGTCTTCTAAAATATGCTTATATGAGTGAAAGAAAGATGATTTCTGGTTTAAAAGGCCATATTATGAAAATGTATGTTTATTCGGTACTTGTAATATAAAAGGAACTCACCAAAGCTTCTCCCTCCTCTATAAGCTCTGCTCAGTAGAACTGAGAGCTGTGAGAGCTGGCTCAGGGGCTTTAGCTTGCTGCCACTCTGTACTATGAATGTCTAGGACCCAGGAAGTTAGTTTTGCTCTTCAGGAGAGTGCATTGGAGATGCTGATGGTGAGTAAGCAGCCACACAGGACCAGTAAGTGTGTAAGAGGCAGGTTAAGAAGCAACTCATGTTAACCTCTGTGCTCATTAGTTTTTGTTTGTTTGTTTTGTCAACTTGACCCAAGCTAGAGTCATCTGAGAAGGGGGAACCTTAACTTTTGGGTGCTCATTTGACAAGCCTTGATGACTGATGGAGAAGGGCCCAGCTGACCTGGAGGTACCACCCTTGGGCAGGTGGTCCTTGGGTGGGGGGCACAAGTAAGTGAGCAGTGTTCTTCCACGGTGTCTGCTTCAGTTCCTGCCTCCAGTTTCCTGCCTGGAGTTCCTGCCCTGACTTCCCTCAGTGATGACCAGGATCAATGAGCTGTGAGGCAGAATACACCCCTTCCTCCCCAAGTTGCTTATGATCACAGTGTTTTACGGCAGTAGAAACCCTAACTAAGCCTCCCAGAATTCCCAGACACAGGACACATCAGGCAGGCAAGAAACTGGGATCCAGGCTAGAGGAGGTAGGGCTAAAATTGACATAGAATTCCCTCTGGGAGTGGCACTTCTTAGCTCTGATTTTTTTTAACAGGTGTAGAAAGTTTAGCATAATTCCTGAGCTCACTCAGCCCCTTCACCCCAGCTGCTGCAGGAATGTGTCTCATCTGCTCAGTGAACCTGGAACAAGAGCACTGTATTTGTCAGCCTCTTTCTTTTCCCTTCTAGAAGTTGGCTGCCTCCAGGGCATGTGCCTGCACTGGGATGACTGAGTGAGTTTGTCTGATTGGCCCGGGTGTTCAGAAATAGGAAGACCATTTGCCTACAGACAGAAACAATGTCCTGTAATCCAGACTTTATGAGTAATAGAAGGATGTTTCAGTCCTGCATGTTCTCTGGCTTTATCTCACAGTTTAAGAACTTCGGTAGACAGGTGTATGAGGGACACCTGTAATCCCAATGTAGGAGAGGCAGAGGCAAGCGGTTGCCACCATTTTAAGACCACTCTGAAGTTAACAGTAGTTTTCAGGCCAGTGAAGACCCAGGTCTGTGTGGAGGACTTTCTTCTCAAAAAAAACAAAAACAAAAACCATACCCAGACCGAAAACCCAAACAACAAAACTTGGAAGGACTTGAATGGCCGCTTTGCCCTGTGGTGCAGGCCTGTAATCTCTGCACTCCAGTTGAGGCAGCAAGTTCCACACCGGCTTGTGCTGCACCCAAAGATCATGGCTCAGTCAACAATTCAATCCAAGGCCATCGCTTTACTCAGAAAGGACTGTTGCATGCTTCTCCCCAGGTGATGCAAGGAACTGTGGGTACCAATGGTGATTTCCCCTCATTCACACAGGAAATAACTCCCCGTATGGGTGCTTTGTTGGAGCTGCCTACTGGGTCCTGGGGAAACACTGGTTGCCGGACCACGGGAGTGCTTTTGCTTTCCTGATTCTCTGATGGTCATTTGTAGAATACCCTGTGTCTCTGTTGCTGCTGTGTGGGGGTGTGCAAGTGTGCAAAAAGTGCATGTGAAGGTGTGTGTTTGTGCGTGTGAAGGACTCAGGACAACCTTGAGTATAAAAGACCACAAGGCAGAGGAATTGGTGGTGATTGTTTGTCTAGGGGATTCCTAAGATTGTTGCAAAGTGCCAAGAATTGAATGAAGCTGGCAAGAAAGGGAAAGTAACAGTGTTACACATTCAGGATGGGAGAAACCAAGTGTGCAAGCCCTTAAAAGATGCAGGCTCCCAGTATTTTATAGTGGCCCTGTCTAAACGACTGCCCCGTGTCTTCCCATCATTTCTCCTTGCAATGTCTCCTGGGAAGAAGAAACAGCTGTCTCAGGAAGGCTGCTTCCTGTTTGCTAGTTTACACTATACGTTATCGGTGTTGTTTCTTCCTTTAGAGACAGGGTCTGTTCTGGTTCATTTTCTGTCAACTTGACACAAGCTGGAGTCATTAGGGAAGAGGAACCTTCCGTTGAGAAAATGTCCCCAATCAGATTGCCTGTGGGGAAGCCTGTGGTACATTTTCCTGATTGATGATTGATGTGGGAGGGCCCAGTTCACTCTGGGTGGTGCCACCCGGGGCTGTTGGTCCTGGGAGCTGTAAGAAAGCAGGCCAAGCAAGCCGGAGGAGTGAACCAGTAAGCAACTCTCCTCCCTCCTTCCGCATCAGCTCTTGCCTCCAGATTCCTGCCCTGACTCCCCTCAGCAATGACTGTGGCGTGAGAATTCTAAAGCGAAGTAAACCCTTTCCTCCCCAAGTTGCTCATGGTGTATTATCACAGCAATAGAAACCCCAAGGTAAGGTCTTTCACTGTCTGGGAAGTTTCTGAGTGGGCTGGGCTGGCTGGCAAGGAAGCCCTCGAAGCTCCCAGTCCCTTCTCCAGCGCTGCCGCATGCTTGCAAGGCAGGCTCTTTATCGGCCCAGCTGTCTTCCGGCCCTGTTGCTGTGGTTTTAATGGTGAACTCTACCATCTGCTTCATCTCTGTGTCCCATGTGCAGCAAAGAACCTAGAAAATAAATCCAGTGTAGAGAAAGGTGGTTCATAAGGAACAGGATCCCAAGCTGGAAGACCCAAACCAGCCCTCAGGAAATAGACAGGGTCAGAAGAGTGCATGGAGCACCCCCCCCCAACCCGTGTCAGTGTCGTGAGGCTACACAGCTTGGTGCTCCTCTGGGGCAGCCTCACTCTGCTGCTTCCCAGGCAGACTGTCACTGCTCTCTGCTCTCAGGACTGAAATGCCCTGGAAAATCTGATGGTGACCTAGAAATTAAAGTTTGGAGTCCCTGGGGGTGGGCATTGGGGGTTAATTTTAACATTTAATGTATTGTTATCGTGTGTGTGTGTTGAAGTGTCACAGTATACCTGTGGAAGTCAGAGGACAGCTGTGTGGATCTGGTTCTCACGTAAAGTGTGATAACGAATATTCTCTCTAGCAGCTGAGCCATCTCCCCAGACATGTGTCTCCCCTGCTCTTTTGATGAATTGATTTCTGTGGGCACATCTGTGGAGATCCTAGGACAGCTTGAAGGACTGGCTTCTTTCTTTTCCCCATGTAGAGCCCAGAGATAGAATTCAGGTTGTCAGATTTGGGAGCAAGCGACTTTACCTTCTGAGCCACCTTGAGGGCCCTTCATGTCTTCTTTTATCTTCATTCTGTCTCCGTGTTTCTTTTAAACATGGATTGATGTGAATTATGAAGAAGCCTACAGTACCGGAGAAGCAGGAGAGACAGGGTGGAGCAGATCTTAAGATCCCTGTGTGCATGCTGAATGCTTTTAGTGTTGTCTGAGATCCCAGCCTGTCCCCAGGTCATCCTGCTGGAGTCCCTCGGATTTTCTTTCCTGAGGACAAGGTAGCCTATTTATTGGCTTCAGTTGCTATGAAGTGACTGTCTTACAGAAGTGAGGCTGTTGCCCTTAGCTACATGTTTCTTTGTAGGAATCACAGTGAACCTCACAGCACCAAATCTCAGCTGGTAATGCACAGACCAAGTCAGACGTTTTCCTAGTGTTTGCATTCTTTCATCAGATGGGTTGTGACTGCTTCAGCTAAGAAGCAGTGTGTGTCGTCCTGTGGGGGCAGGTGCTGACTTTATCACTCTTCTCATGTCTTAAATTGAGATTAGGTTAGTCCTTTTGTCTGTGTTTCCACACTCACTCTCCTCTTCCTCTTATCATGTCTCCTGGTCCCATTCTATCCATTCCACAGATTAGACGCTCCTGGGCAGACTGTTGAGTGCATTTCTGTTGGAACTCTTAACGTGGTGTTTTCTGGCTTGATGATCTCTCTTTAGTTGTGTGCTTTACCTACCATGTTGAGGGCAACACTCACACCCTTCTGTATACTTAACACACACAACTTGTGTGTGTGTGTGTGTGTGTGTGACACATGCTGTGGCTGTGGGCATCTCTTCTATCCTGAATCCATCTGCAGTCTTTTTTCCTAAAGCAGTTAATGTGCCCCGTGTCTGCTGACGTTTGTAAAGGCTGCAAAATGAAAGCCATGGAATTAGGAATACTATGAAAGAGGTTTTGACAACTTTTTGGTGGCATTTAATTCAAGTTAAACTCTTCTCATTCAAAATAATAAGCATAATGTTACTTATTATGTAAATGAGATGGCGAAGCAGATGTTTTTCATCTTGGTGAATTCAGCAGGGATTAATACATACAAAAGCAGAGTGGGCTGGGTGAGTGCTCAACCTGGGAACCTGAATAAGGTTCATCGAGGGGAAGGATGATTACTTTGGGATTGTGTTGTCCAACACAGTGGCACCAATAACCGTATGAAGCTATTTAGATTTAAATCATTTAGGAAGAAATAAAATTAAAATGCAGTTTCTAAGTCAAACCAGCCACAATTCACGTGCTCACAGCCACGTACGGGAGGGAGGCTCCCTACTGAATCACATAACCAGCGTTCCTGTCACCAAAGAAAGGGCCATTGGATGGCGATGCTAACTTCAGATAGGATGAAAAAGTCCATAGGTTGTTCTTGTCAACTGAGGCAGTGTCCTTAAGTTCTGGACAGTTCTGAAGGACTCTAAGACATCACGTTAAGGAGGCACCTGCACACCAATGCAATAGTACAACAGCCAAGTTATGGAACCAACCCAGTGTCCAGCATTAGTGTGTACATAAGGAAAATGCGTATACACACAACAGAAGTTTTCTCAGCCATAAACAGTCTCAAAGTTCCACATTCATTTGTGGAAAATGAATGAAACGGAGACAATCAGATTAAATGAATTAAACCAGCCCCAGAACGACAGCTTTTTTAAAAAATGTTTTCCCTCATTTCTGGTTCCCAGATTTTTATACATAGTCATGTATGTATAGATTAAACAACACAAGTGAAACTAAACAAATGAACAGTATCAATGGGAAGACGGCGAGAAAAGGAACCTGGGAAAAGGCCAAATGCTATCTCTCTATATATACTTATATATATGTGTATGTGTGTGTGTGCATGGGTAATACTTATGTAGATTTTATATTGTTTATATATAAAATGTGTATATATGTAAAAGGGTTGTTCTACAGAGTGTGGCTCAGTGGGGAGTAGATGGTAGAGGAGGTAGGATCAGGTTGGTGGGTCAGTGCTCTCTGTGTCTCACAGGTGCCCCCTGTTGCTCAGCTCCTGGATGCTTGAGTGCTTGTCCTTTGAACCAGGGATCCTCAAAGCACAGGTGCTGACTCACAGGTCTGGGCTGGGGCCCAGGAATGCTGCAGCACTCACAACTGATTCCTTGGTGATGTTGATGCCACTGGTCTGTGTACCACAGTTTGGGCAGCAAGATGCTTTCAAAACCCCAATTCACAGGGCCATCCTCCCATGGTGGCTCAGAAACCCAAGGAAGGACTCCCGAGTCCCCACAGGACAGTGCCACCACAGCTGAGTCTTGTCACACCAGAGTCTTATTGCAGCAAGGAGAAGCTGCTGTCCTGTCTCCGAGGAGGGTCGGGTTGGGAGAGAAAGGAATGATTTGTCAGAAAATAATGGGAGTAGGCCAATTCACACCTCTGTTAATCGGTGGATACTCTCGTTTACCTTTCCAGTCATTCTCTTTCTGCAGATTAAGGAAGAATTAAAACACAGGAGTGCACACACACATTCAGAAAGAGAGAGGGAGAGACAGAGACACACATTTGCATTCATGGAAGTTCAGTCTGGAGACTGCTGCCCAGCCCTGCTGCCCACACCACACCTGGGGAACTCTTAACATCGCCAGGTTCCATTTCACCTATTAATGGGAAACATGAGTATTTTTGACACCTTCCAGTGACTCTAACACACAGCCACAGAGAACCTCTGATTATAGTAATGACCCTGAAACCTGAGGCTGCGTCACTGCCAGGCCCTCTAATAAGGCGGAAGGCAGGACTCCATCCCCTTGCATTTCTGACTGGAAGGGAAGTTAGTAGTGCTAAGGCAGGCCCAGTGTGGAGACTCCTGCAGGCATGGCTCTCAGGTGTGACCTCAGCTGGTTACCCCCTCCCCTCCCTGTAAGGCTTAAAAACTACCCACGTGCCATGTGGTGTTGCATACTCCTGACACAGGCCCTTGGGAGGCTGAGACAGGGCAATCATGAGCTTGAGGTTAGCCTGGGCTACATAAAACTCTGTCTGAAAACAAAACAACTCCACCCCCAACCTATTATTCCTTCCATTGCACCTCCAGACATCCTGGTTTTTTTTTGGGTGGGGGTGTCAATCTTTAGGAACTGTAACTTACAAAAGCTCCCCATGTGATGTGGGTTTAAAAACTACTGCTGGACACAAGTCTTTAAGGTCAGAGGAAAACAAACCTGACATGATGATAGCTGGCCTGCAGATGCTCCGGTCCAGGCCCAGCCCTGAAGAATCAGCATTCCCCAGGTGACTGCTGTATGCATTAGAGATGACAGGTGTGGTACCAGGAAGCCTGTTACATGCAAATTCAGAGGCTGGGAAGCCCTTGGCACCTAAGCATGAGGACCTGAGTTTGGACCCCACATAAAAACCAGGTGTGGCACTACAGTGTGCAATTCCAGTGAGGGGGTGAGTGAGAGGGCGCAGACAGGCAGATCTGGGGCCTTGCTGCCCAGACAGTGTAGCCAGGATGACAAGCAACAAGTTCCAGGAATCAAGTTCATTACTGCTAAAAAACATAGAGTTATAGAGGAAGACACTTTCATGAGCTTCTGACCTATATACATGTGCACATGGATTTGTGGGAGGCTGATGCAGGAGAACTGCAAATTTGAAGCTAACAATCCTATATAGCAAATTCTAGATGGGCCACAGAGAGACTGACTTAAAACCCAAAAAAACAGATTAGTTTGTTGGTTTATGTACATATATGTTTCAAAGAAATTCACTTAACATTTCAGATACTTCCTAAAATACTGGGTCCATAATTTAGTGCAAACCTACTTTATATTATTGAGGTGTTGCCAGATGTTTCTTTGCAGACACAAACATGTCCTGTGTGCTTGCATTCTGTTTCAAGACCCTAGTAGTCCCTGCAGAGAGACACTGGAATTTCCAGTCTCAAGGAGAAGGGCAAAAATGAGCAAACTTTTCACATTTTTGCATAGGGTTCATTATTCAAGATGTAATGCTTTTAGGTTAATGTCTTTTGATTTTTAGAAGAATTCACACTTCTTATTCAATCGCCAGGGCTACGGAACATAGCTCTGCTCTTAATTCATGAAGCTTTTCAGTATGCAGGGGAAGGCCCATGGGGAGGATAGGCAGTGTGAAGAGAATGCCTTGAGAGAAAGAGGAGTTACCCTGTGTTTTAAATGTTTGTGTGTACGCAGGTACCTGTGTACAATACTATGCATAAAGGGGTCAGAGGACAACTTTGGCAGTTGGTCTGTGGCTGGATTCTTGGGATCAAACTCAGGTTACTAGGCTTTGAGATAAGCTCGCTTTCCTATGGAGCCATCTCACAGTCCCACCTCGAGTTTTCCTAATAAGTGTTCTCTGGGTAGTCTGGGGAGACAACTGTGAGGGCCAAAGATAAGGACAGAAGAGCAACAGGACAGATATGTCCTGTCAGACATTCCTTCTGAAACCAACCCACAATCTCTAGGAATCACATGGAGATCTTGTTAAATGCAAATTCTGAGTGACAGATCCATGGCAGGCCCAAGACAGCATTCTTTCCAACTCCTGGAGAGTTGTGATGCTTTGGGCTCACTGACAAGAGTCTAGACCAACCATACTCCAAGAACATGCCATAGTCTCAGTGACTCAAAGTAAAAAAAAAAAAAAGAAAAGAAAAAGAAAGAAAGAAAATCAAGTATTCAGGTGTGAATAGGAAGAAGGTGAATTGTGTTAAAAGTGATGATGTGCTAGCCCTGGCCTTCCAAAACAGACAGAAAAAGGTAAAAGATATTCACAGATTCATCATTAATGGGCAGTTAATGGGGAGGTAAAGTGTCATTTCAGGCAACATGAAATACTATACCAACACCTCAGATGACTAGTATGGCAAAATTTTCAAAGTGTTGCAAGCTGTTTGCAGGCTTGAAGTAGCAATTTACATGCATAATTAGGTGCAATCAACAGTTTTGAAATGTAATATATTTTCTGAGTCCATATTTATGTATGACAGATGCTAAAAAAATACATGTCCCCCAAATAATTACAGGGGCAGAAGAAAGAAAATAATATTTGCATTGAACAATAGGGACCTTTAAAAGCACATGCCTAAATTCAGAAAAAAATTCAGTTGCAGTATTTTTTCTTTCTTATTTAATCTTCATCTGAGCCTTGAAAAAAGTTCACAAACACATTCTGGAAGTAACAAGTGAGGAGGAAGAATATTAACAGCTCTCCCAGCTCCTGTCTGAATTGACATGTGATTTTTTTTTATTTCTGCAGTACAGAAGGAAAACCTGTCAGATTCAAAAGTTCCTCGCACACAATGCTGTAGAGGTCCTCCCTCTCCTTGGAAGATGCCAACTACCTTTGAGAGAAAATCAAGTCCTGATAACTCCCTGTTTACTTCCTCCTGAACCAAGGTCTTCCGATCCACGTTCAAGGAGAACATCTATCATCTTTCTGCTCCCAGCTCAACAGACAAGGCCTTGTGCTATGTACCTTTGTAAGCACATTACACAGATCATCTGACTTTCCTTAATACAACTCCCATACGAACTCTTGTTCCCTGGTGCTAGAGAGGAAGTGGAGGCAAGGACCCTCTTCAAAGGAACATAGCTCTGTCTTCTTTTTCACTTTGTAGTAACTATTTTGAAAGTGGGGGTGTCCATGCCACAGCAAGTGTTAGGAGGTCAGAGGACAGCTCTTCCGAGTCTGCTCTTCCACATTTTGGAGACTGGATTTGGAGTATCAGCCTTGGCAGCAGGAGCTTTTATTTACAGAGCCATTTTGCAGGCCCCGATCTTACTATCTGGGCTCATCCATTACACGACTCAGGGTCATCATCTCTTTAAAAATCCTGTACGGCCAGGATAAGTAAGCTCATTGTGTTTTTTGATGAGTTCCCAGTTTGGGAAATAAACTTGAAATGCAGCTTTTGGAAATAATGTAAAAAATAAAATAAATAAAAACCAACAATGGAGATTTGGTAAGCCATCCTCCAAACTCTCTGCTTTCTCAGAGCTGGCCCACCCTGCCTTACCTGACCTGTCTGCACTGACTAAAGCATCCACCAAGTGCTTGCATACTCATGCAAAAGCTTGGAGAGTAAGAAGGGATAAATTCTAGGCACGCACCTGGGATAACTTCACCCGTTGGAATGATGTGCAGTATGTGTGCAGCTCTGTGAGGTACTGCAGAGCACCCCAGTGAGCAGTGCAGCTTCCCGCTTGTGTTAGGCACACGTTACATATGCCACGCTGTGTGTTGAGGGAAAGACCACTCCACCAGAAAACACATGGAAAGTTCAATTATCTTCTGGTCAGTTGGGGTCAATTTAGAACTCAAAACCAAGAACAAATGACTGGTGTTAAACAGGTTCTTCATAACTTACTTCTCCTCACTGATGTACCACGGTCCCTCCCGTGAAGTTGACCATATAATACCCCACCATGTACACCCTGAGCTAACCCCCAGAACCAAGTGGTAACTGCAGGACTCACCCCGCTTGCTCTGAGATGGATCAGGTTGACCCAACCCAACCTTGGGCCTGTGGGCCCTGTTACCTATTAAACGCCACCGGGAATGTTTGGTGTTGACCTTTGGTTAAGTCTTTCATGTTCAGAGAGGGCAGGAAGACGGCGACTTCCAGACAAGCCTGGGCGAACTCTTGATGCCCCTGCTCACCCGCAGCTGCTCTGACTCGAGTGAGGACTTCCTTGGGCATCTCTACAGAATTTTTGTGATTGGTGTGATTTGGAGACTATGATGGGTGCAAATTACAGTGCTACACTTATGTGCTGTGGTCCTGTTACACCCCTTTTTTTTGTAACAAGCTTAGAGCCACCCTCTGCTCCTGCCCTCTTCGGTTGCAACATTAGACCCCATAAAAGGTTTCTGCCAAGGGCTCTTTTCCTACGCACCTGTGATCTCTGTCATGATTGCAGCCAGTCTGGTGGGTAACTTCCAGAGGAGGCAGCAACAGTCAGGGGCAGCCCCTCAGAGGTTAAAAGGCAGCTGCTGAGTTTAATGGGACTGAAGCACAGGGAGGACTGTGGTGGAGGAGGGGTGGAGACTGAAGACCGTGATGTGGCCGCTGCTGGAAATGCTCCAGGGGCTCCAGTCCCTGAAGGGGAGAGTCTGAAATCTGCCCTGGAGCATTAATACTGGCAGCACATGCATCCAGGCCCTCCCCACGTCCAAGGCTCCTGAGTCCCAGATCTGGATGCCAAGGATGACACTAGCTGCCAGGGCCAGGCCACTGGGAATGAAAGTAGCAAGCCTCCCAGTCTGAGCATCTCCAGTGTCATGGCTTAACTCATGAGCCTCAGAGCACCTCCAGTTCTTAGGACTTGGAACTAGAAGCTGAGTCTATAAGGGTTTGGCATGTCAAGGTTCAGACCCACTGATACTAGCTCATCAACTCTTAATTTTTGTGTGAGTAGCCCAGAACTGATAAACGTCACTGACAGGAGTCCCAATTTAAGACTTTCCAGGTCTGATCTTGCCAATGCTGTATTTACAGAGCGCTTTACTGCCCGCCCCTAATTTACCTCCTAAAAATACGCTCAGCTTGCTTGAGAAGACTGGCCACTTGGGAGAGTGGCGCCCAGCTGGCGCCCACCCCAGGGTATGGTGCAGTAAAAGCCTGACAGCTACACCCTACTTCCCCTGCTCCTCCTCTGACCCTCCATCAGCAGACCTTGGTACCAAACTCAGTATAGTGAGACTGGTCAGGATCCTCTCCACCCCCTGGAGCGCCACCCCTCCTCAGTTTTAACCCGTCACATGCCCAAGACAAGGTCTTGTTAGATCTATTGCCTGTGCCCGGAATTTGATCCCTGCTGCTTGTGTGCCCTGGTTCTCTAGTAGAAGGTTGCAGTCCTGCACAGAGCCTCCAGCGGCAGGGCAGACCCCGGTGCTGGGCTCTGGGAGCCACAGGCAGGCACGAGGCAGGAAGGGACTGGTCCTCTAGACACTTGTCTCCCAGGGAAGGGGAACGGGGTCAGGAAGTGGTAGTCACCTGGGGTTGGGGTGGTCTCTGCAGCCACCAGCCCTCCCCGTGCCCCTCTCCTGGTGTTTGCTGACACCCTCATGCATAGGTCGGAGCATCCTCCTTTCTTTGGTTGCTCTGCGCTGGGCAGGGGACGACAGATAGGGTCGGTGCCTGGTCAGCGGCAGGGGGTGTGAGAGCTCACTTACACCTGACATTCCCCATCCCTGCCAGTGTCGCCAGGCAAATCCAGCCCATCTGGTTTGCTCTTCCAGTAACTTTGTTCAAAAGGTTGGAAGGGAGGTGAAACACCCTGGGGGTGGGGGTGGGGTGGCGGGAGACGCTGGACGATCTAGGATCCGGGATCCAGGATAAGAAGAACAAGTCCCTGGGGCTGTCCCCAGGGCTGGTTGGGGCGCGCGGCTGGGAGGCGCCTTGCCACCGCCAGGATGCGCTCGGTGTAGCGGGACTGCCGGGGGGCGCCTGAAGGCCAGCGCTCCAAGGACACGAGGCCACCCCGCTCCTCGCGGGCTCCCGGGCCCAGACGCCCCGCAGCGCCGGAGCGGAGCCGCGGGGAGCGCGGGCGAAGGGTGGCAGGAGGGAGGGCGCGCGCGAGGCGGCCCCTCCTCGGCGAGCCATGCGTGCCACGGGCCGCTGAGGAGCCGCCGGGCGCCGCTGCCAAGTCTCCGCTCCGCTTTTGTCTTGCCCTCCAGTGAATGGGAAGATGGAGATGGATGTGGAGGGAGTTTCTCCGCGCCCGGAGCCCATCCCCCGCTCCCAGGGGGCTGGCGGAGCCTGCCAGGCGCCGCCACCGCCGCCCCAGCCCCAGCCGCAGCCCCAGCGGCCGCCGGCTCAGGATGAAGTGCCGGGCGGCGAGAGTGCGGGCGCCGAGGACAGCGACGATCCCGAGGCGAGACCCAACGGCGAGAGAGGGGAGAGCAAGGTAAGGTCCGCGGCGTGGCCGCCGTGACATCTTTTGAACCAGAGGGAGGAAGACTAGTACTGGCTGTCTCTTTAACCCCTCCGCTCCCGGGCCCCTTACCTCGTTTGTGTGGGGGGTGGGGTGGCAGGTTGGAGAAGGCGTGGGATTTAAAGGAATCCACGCCGGTAGTGAGTTTCTCAACTGCAAGGCGTGTGCAGAGAGAAGTCTGCTCGCTCTGGTTTCGGTGTTCAGTGATGTGTGCAGGCAAAGTCGTGGTACAGGCGAGGCGAGGCTGAGGGCAGGGCTGAACCCGCGGGAGGGGCAGTGCTTAGACTTCGGCTTCAGATGCCTTGGGTCTGGGGGAAGTGTGTCTCGCGACCTGGCGAGTGGCTTCCCAGACTCTTTTAGGGGCGGTGACAGGCACCTGCCGATGGGAGCAAAGTTTGACTCGGTTCACGTTGGACACATTCTGGCTTCAGGGAGCTCTGGGCTGGAGGTGGTCCTCCTCAGCGGGCAGCCTCCTCTCCAGGAGGGCTGGGACCCTGTGCCTGGCGGCAGATGAACCGGGCGAGTCCTTTGCAGCCCTGCTGTGTCATTGTGGACCGGGGGAGACCTGCGCCTGACTGTGTGGAGTTCTTTAGGTAATTGAATTCCAGTAAGAAATGGCTCAGATGTCATTCTCTGGTGCTGATGTTTCCTCTGCTGAGAAAATTGTACAGTAGGGGAAATGGCACCGAAGAGGATTTCTCGGTAATATTCAGGGAGTGTGCTTATTCCAGCTGTCTCTGCCGCTACACCACGCTCCGAGTTTAGTTTGGTGGAAGCTAGTTGTTTAGTTCCATTGGTGTCGAGTGCGCACATGTGTTTGTTAAAGCGTTTGGAGAGCAGCTGCTAATATTGGGGAAAAGTTGGTTCAGCAAATCAGAATATTGCAACCCAAGAAGAGTTGATCTACTTTATCTCCACGCTGGCTTAAGTAAGGAAGTGTGTGGGCAGAGTCGCCTCCCTTAGGTAGAAGCAAGGCACATCTGGAATGCTCCTCCTTGGGAATACCTTGGAATTTCCTTGGACATCTGCTAAGACAACAGATATTAAACAGATAACCGGAGTATGTGGGGATCACGGGAGTGTTGCTGTTCTGTGTCTGCAGACAGATCCTTAAGTTTGGATTTGCAAATGCTTAAAATTGCTTCTGCATTTTGAAAACGGAGGTAAGAGTCAGGGTTGTTGTTTATCTACAAAAATCAATATTGTTATTTAAATGGTAAGGTACGCAGGAGTTTGAATCTGAACACACGTCCAATCATACCAGAACCGGGCACCTTACCAGTGGATATAAGATTTACATTGTGCAAACTATATGAATTTTAATAGTCTGATATCCCCAGCCTTCCGGTCGATCTTGATTTTATGAATATTTAATCCTGTCACGGCTGCATATTTACTACTTGAAAGCCTGTGCCCAGTTTTATGGAAAACCCTAACTGAGCATCCTATTATCTAATTGAACGTTAGGTCTCCCCTGCAACGCTGGTGTGGAGAGTAATTAAAATCTACAGCCTGCTGCCATCACTGTAGCATGGGTTCCTTTGCCCTGAGCGTGAGAAGAAACTCCTGCCATCAGCAAAAAAATCTGTGTGTGTTTGTTTCCCTCCGCTGCGCCATGTAGACTGTCTAATGTTCTGCCCACCGAGGAGCGAGAAAAGCGAAGCTCTAGAAATCCACACCAGGCAAGGAGAGGACTGAAAGCCGGTTGATTACATTTAGTTAATTAGTGTGTTCAGATAATTGAGGATCGCCGAGATGTGATTTGCTGCATGTCTGCCTGCAATTTATTTTTTGAGGTGGAAACAAAAATACTACCCCCCCCACTCCAGGTGTTTGTCCTAAATTATGAGGCTGCCTTCTCTGAACCTAGAAATCAGCCGTGCTAACCTTCGCTCCTGTGGTCCTCCTTGCTAGTCGTTGTGAGAGTTGGAGGATGGCTGTTATGCTTCAAACCTTAATGACTGCTTTTGATGGAATATGAAGACAAATTACGATTTCTTTTCTTAGCAGATGCTGGTTTGGGGTAGAAAGACCTACTGGTGTCCGACTAGATTGTTCTGGTTAAATGTAAATGGAGAAAACTGTGGATGACGTGGGCCGTGGGCTTATGGGGCTGATGGGTGAGATGGGTAGATCGCCACACTGTACTCAAGCACTGTCATGTGCAAAGCATGTATTGGGCTATAGTGTTTTCTTTGCATTTATGAAAATAATTAAAATTAAAAGATTCTTTACTTAATTCTTCCTTCACATACAAGGACATCACTAATAAGTGATGTAAGAGGACACACCCTCGAAAACATGGTGTTTACAGTGTAATGAAAGTTGTTTCTGTTTGCTTGGTTTGGATTTCTTATGTAGCCCAGACTGGCCTTAAACTCACTGCATAGTAGAAAATGACCTGGGACTTCAGATCTCCTGCCTCTGTCTGTCAAATGCCAGGGTTACACATACGCAGCACCACACTGAGCTCAGCACCTGTGTTTTTACCCTGCCTTGGATAATTTACCTTCATTGTCTTATCGAAAAAGCAACATGGGGGATGACTCTAATTAGTCATTTCTGTATTCTGTCTGTAACCATATATCACAAATCATCATAAGGTCTCGGAAATACGAGGTTAGAATACTGGCGTGTGTGTGTGTGTGTGTGTGTGTGTGTGACACAACATGTGTGTGAAGTTCAGTTGATTCCTCCTACTACCCTGCAGGCTTTGTGGGTTCTGGGGTGTCAATTCAGGTTGTCAGGCTTGGCAGCAAATGCCTTTACCCACTCAGCCATCTTGCTGGCTTAAAAGAGACTTAAAAAAATGAGTTTCATCTTGTTTCTAGTCTTTTCTGTCCTGTAGGAGGGCCACATGGTTCTTCTCTAGCAGCTACTTTTGAAGAAACTTTACAACAGCTCCAGATCACATGTGCTGTGCCTCCGAAGACAGAGCAGACCCTAAGCCGACTGCCTGTCTTCCTCTGCCTTGTCATTAGGCCTTTACTAAAGCGGGGTCCCTCGTCTCTGTGCAGACCTGATGTGTGCTGGCCACCTTTGATGATCTGGTGTGATATTCCCTCACCTGTTATTCTTAAGGCCTTCCTCCTCACCTCTGAAGAGGTTCTAAACTGGGCAGGTCTCTTTTGTTCTGGTCTTAAGAACGAAGATTGAAAATAGTCTATAAGGAAGAGACCTGCAAACCTTGAAAGCTGTTCTTGATGTAAAACACCTGACCTCAAAACTTTCTTGCCAAATTTCCCAGGGGCGAGTATCTTTTTAAAAGTCTTTAGAAATGTTCTGTTTGTACCAGATAACTCTTCAATTGTTGTTTACGAAACTTTGAAACAGCTTTGAAAACAAATTTTGTGTAATGTAACACTCCAGGGTTATTTTTTTTTAACCTCCTGTGTTAATAAGTTACTTATACAAATGTGTAAATCTTTCTCCTGGTCCCATATGGGGAATAGGGATGTTTCTTATGTTTCCTCTCCATCTCATTCACTGCATCCTCTTTCGTATTCTCTGCCTTTGCCTCCCCACACACGGCGCTCCTATAAAAGAGTGTGGTGCAGGTATGAAGTGTCTTGAGAAGCTTCCTGTTCATCTCCTCCCTCAGTGAGCAGGACAACTGCACCTTCCTGTGATCTTGGCCTGGAGGAGCTTAGAACCTGGTTCCAGTAGTTCTTGGCCAATGAGACTGATTTCCGTCCTCCCTTTAGCTACATCCTGTTAGTGGCGCAGTCTGAAGCTCCACCCTTCCGGCTGTTCCTGTAGTGCGTCTGTTATTCTGTCCGTCACTGGGATTTTTTTTTAAGTCTTTCAATTTGAAATAATTTTAGACTTGTGGGACAGTTTTTAAAGTAAAGATGTTTTTTCCTCAGATTCCTCGATTTTTAATATTTTAAAATACACAGTTAGTGTTCCACAAAACATGGACTGTGTACATCACAGAGGAGAAAGTGCCATTTGAATAATTACCTCAGCTTGTCACTAAACTCTATTTGGGTGGGTGTGTAGCACATCAGTGTTTTTCTCTGTGTAGCCTTGGCGGTCCTTGAACACACAGCGATCCACCTGCCTCTGCCTTCCTGAGTGCTATGATCAAAGGTGTGCGCCACCATGCCTGGCTCCAGAAAGGGTTTTTAAGGAGACAGCGGCATCTCAAGTAGCAACTCAAGGAGAATGTTGAGTTGCTTAACATCAAGGCAGCTTACATAGGTTCTTGTCTTGCCATGAGAAACCAGAGAGGCTCTCAAATGTTTTTACTGTTAGCCAGCTGGACTCTGATTTCTGGCCCAGACCTAGAAAATCACTTTTACCTGTTATTTGTGAAGTCAGAGAAACCGGAGTTGGTTCATGGCTCCAGCTTTCCCTTCCTGTTTCTGACTTACAATAGGCCTTAACGTCCTACACCTTCACCTTTGCATCCTTAAAGTAGATGTAATTATAGCGCCAACCACCAATGATTATTGTATGGCCTGAATGATAAACGCCACAAAAAATTTTAATTCACGACTTTCCAGGTAATTATGCTCAGTGTTGTTAATAATAGTTTGATTATTATCATCACTGGGATCCACAGTTTGAAAAAGGAAGGTGAGCTGAGAATTCAAGTTTCCCCACCAGAAGACTCTGGGGCAGGCAGTGACTCAGACAGACTCATTATTTGACAAACCGCCTCAGTACTCTCTGACTTGCTTTTGTCCTTTCGGGCCGTGTGGTTTGTGCTGATTGGTTAGACACCATCAACTTCACACAGCTTAGACTCATTTACTAGAAGAGTCTTCCTGAGGACTTACCCAGATCAGGGTGGCTTTGTGGGGGCACCTTGGGGAGGGCAGACTGCCTGGATTGTTAATTGCCCTGGGAAGAGCCAGCCACTGTGGGTGGCACCATCCTCTGGGCAGTGGTTCCTGAATGGTATCAGAACAGGGCTGGCTGGGAGTAAGCAAGGCTGTACTCCTGACTGTATGTGATGTGACTAACTGCCTTGAGACCGTGCCTTGAGAATCCCAAGGTGACGGGCATGGAGTTGTGAAACCACACACACCCTCTCTCTATTTGCTGGAGTTTATCACAGCCGAGGAGCTGAAGCAAGAGCCGTGCCCAAGTGCTTTACGGAAGATAAGTTAGTGAAGAGTTCTCCTCACTTCTCAGTAGGCTGCTTCCCTGTCCTGCCACCAGGGCCAGCCAAATTCCTTACTTTGTCCACCCTTAGCCTCAGGCCTATACGTAAGCAATGCATCTGGTGCATTTCTCTGTACGTATATATCTTGGGAAGAACAGGTAGCAGATTTTTAGACTTACAAATAATAGCATAATAATTTTTTAAATGTTATAGTCTTTTGGTTGCAGACAACAGAAATAGTCAGAGCCAAAATGTGTTCTGCTGTAAGGTAATCATAAAATCAGAAGAAAACCGATAAGCTGTGCTTTGTTAAATATGGTTGAGCTGTTCTGAGCAGTAAGTAGTAATGGCGGCCGTCTCCGAGCTAACCCCAGACTTTGCGCTTACGCCACTGAGCACTGTGATAGAGTACCCAAGAGAAACCCAAGGGGCAGAGACCCACGCTGGCCCGCATTTTCAGAGGAGCCCATCCATCATGGCAGGCAAGAGCATGGCAGAGCAGTTCAGCCATGGTGGCCAGGAAGTAGAGGAAAGGGGGAGGTCATGACTGCCGGCAAGCACATGATCACCGAGGACACACCCCCAGTGACCCACTTCCTTCGAAGGCCCCACAGCTGGGCCCTTCAAGGCATGGGTCCACTGAGTAGGCTGGTGACCCAGTGGCCTCACAGACTCACGCTGTTTCTTTGAGTAATCACTTGGCTCCTAGAAAACCCTGAGATGCTTTTATTAGACCAAGGAAACAGATATTAGTGGACAAAACACCATCACCACATTTCTCCTAGAGAAAGAAGGAGGGAGAAAAGGAGAGACAGAGAGAGTCAGTCATGAATATCTAGTAACACTGTATGGCCTATCACTTAAAAAGAAAGGAAAAAGCAGTTTCTTGCTTACATATCCACAAGGAGAAAGAATATTTGTCCTTTTAGTGAGTGTGTGTGTGTGTGTGTGTGTGTGTGTCTGTCTGTGTATCTAGAGGCTAAGGGAAAGAGTTAGGTGTCTGCTTCTATCACTCACTCTCCATGGTGTCCCCTTAAGACAGAATTTCACGCTGAACCGGAAACACCGTTCAGTCTAGGCTGGCTGGCCGGTGAGCTCTTGGGATCTGCCCATCCCTTCCTACCAGGGCTGCAGTTACAGGCATGCCCACAAATGCCTGGCTTTTGTGCATGCTGGGGACTTGAACTCAGATCCTCATGGTCACCCAGCAAGTGCTCTTATTTAAGTAAGCCCAGTTCTTCCTGTCTGAGTCTTAAATAGGAAACTGGGTAGAAAGGTGGGACTTGCTAAGCCTGCTCCTCTGCCAGGTTCCTCCCATCCCACATGTGGGAGGGGGTGGGGGGATTGAGGGTCACATGACTAGTGCTTTACCAAAAGATAGAGCCCATGCTTGCCGCCCCTTATGGAGGATAACTTTCAGAGCCTGAGTTAAAAGGCCTTCTTTTCTTAGGGAGTTCCAGTCTCCTGAGTTCTGTGTGGTTGAATGAAATATTTAGGGTCTGCTTCAGCTTTAGAATTATTAGAGTTTATCTTTTCTTTTTCCCTCTAAACTGAGATTAGCACATACATCTGTTGAGCAGATGATATAAGAATGGATGTAGTTGCGACCTAATTGTTTCAAATATAGACCTTTAATGGTACATGTATCCACTGGGATAAAAGTTAACTTGCTTTTGTCTGCTGGAAAATTAAAGCAAATTGATTTCTTGTTTCAGTCCCTAAAGTCTTTTCTCTAATGTGCAGCTTCACGTGTCAAGACCTTTCTGTCCTCACACTGACCTTAACTGACCTGAAGAGGTCTGCTACAGGCAATGCTATTTTTCATGTGTGTGTGTCTGCGTGTGTGTGAGTGTGAGTGTGTCTGTGTGTGTGTGTGAGTGTATGTGTGTGTGTGTGAGAGTGTGTGAGTGTGTGTGAGTGTGTCTGTGTGTGTGTGTGTGAGTGTGTGTGTATGTGTGAGTGAGTGTGTGTGAGTGTGTCTGTGTGTGTGTGTGAGTGTATGTGTGTGTGTAAGAGTGTGTGAGTGTGTGTGTCTGTGTGTGTGAGTGTGTGAGTGTATGTGTGTGTGTGAGTGTGTGTGTTTGGGAGCCAGAAGACGACTTCAAGTGTCAGTTCTCACCCTCCATATTGTTTTAGCTGGGGTCTTGTTATTCTCTGAAGCATAAGCCAGGCCATCTGCCCATAGTCTCATGCCACCCCACAGGGCCACTTTGGTTGTAGATTTTGATGAGACACCCCCAACTTTTAAGTGTCTTTTAGGGGTTTGAGCTCAGGTCCTCATAAGCATGTTTAGCCACAGAGCTGTCTCCACAGCCCTCAGCTGCCCATTCTTCAGTCATCACGGCTGACTCATGGCAAGTGCTCAGTACCTAGCGAGTACACTGGCTTCTGTCCTGTCAGTATATGTGGGTACTTCTGTAGTGACTGAGAGGCTACTAATGTGAGATTTGAAATTCAGTGGACAGCTATGAGGCAGCGAGCTCTGAGACAGGAGTGTATGCCCTGCAGAGAGGAAGTGCAGCTTCCCTGCTTGGAGGCTGCACGGAAGTCTCAAGAGCAGGGATACAGAGCAAGACCTTGGCAGGTGCGGGGTGTGTGGAAGTCCAGTACAGCCAAGAAGGATTCTGACGGTTACCACAGGGTCCAGCGGAGGGAATGACGGGATGTGAGCTGTGAGGGCCTGGGGCTGTGGGGATTGGCAGCTCATGGGAGCATCTGGGAGGGTGACTGGAGGTGATCCCAGAGAGCTCTGGGAGCCAAGATGGCAGATGAGGCCACATCTTACAGGGATCAAGATGAAAGCAGAGCTTCTGAAAAACAAATTTTAATGCCCAAATATGGTCTCCATACTTGGGAGGTCCACAAAGAGAGTCAGGAAGGGGATCAACTCATGTGTGTTGTGTGATAGAGTAGAATTAGCTCATCTTTGTTGTATGACAAGAAAGGACGTTACATAGCTCAATATGTAAAGAACTTTAAAAAATTTTTATTATTTATAGTTTATTCACTTTGTATCCCAGCTGTAGCCCCCTCCCCATCTGCTTCCAATCTCACCCCCCTCCTTCCTCTTCTCCTATGCCCCTCTCCTAGTCTGATGATAGGGGAGGTCCTCCTCCCTTTCCATCTGACCCTAGTCTATCAGGTCTCACAGGACTGGCATCATTGTCTTCCTTTGTGGACTGGCAAGGCTGCTCCCCACTCAGGTGGAGGTGATCAAAGAGCCAGCCCCTGAGTTCATGTCAGAGACAGTTCTTGTTCCATTTACTGGGGAACCCTCTTGGACACTGAGCTTCCATGGGCTACTTCTGTACAGGGGTTCTAGGTTATCTCCATGCATGGTCCTTGTTTGGAGAATCAGTCTCAGAAAAGACCAATGTGCCCAGACATTTTGGTTCTGTTGCTCTCCTTATGGAGCTCCTGTTCCCTCCAGGTCTTGCTATTTCCCCCTTCTTTCATAAGATTCCCTGCGTTCTGCCCAAAGTTTGGCTATGAGTCTCAGCATATGCTTTGATACCCTGCAGGGTAGAGTCTTTCAGAGGCCCTCCGTGGTAGGCTCCTGCCTGTTCCCTGTTTTCTCCCTCTTCCGAGCTCTGTCCCATTTGCCTTTCTGAGTGAAGTTTGAGCATCTTACCCAGAGTCCTCCTTTTTGCTTAGCTTCTTTAGGTGAACAGATTTTAGTATGATTATCCTATATTATATGTCTAATATCCACTTATAAGTGAGTATATACCATGTGTGTCTTTCTATTTCTTGGTTACCTCACTCAGGATGATCTTTACTAGATCCTACCATTTGCCTGCAAATTTCATGATATCCTGTTTTTAATTGCTGAGTAATATTCCATTGTGTAAATGTACCACAATTTCTATATCCATTCCTCAACTGAGGGACATCTGGATTGTTTCCAGCTTCTGGCTATTACAAATAAAGCTTCTATGAACACGGTCGAACAAATGTCCTTGTTGTATACTTGAGCATCTTTTAGATATATGCCTAGGAGTGGTATAGCTGGATCTTGAGGTAGCACTATTCCTAATTGTCTGAGAAAGCGCCAGAATGATTTCCAAAGTGGTTGTACAAGTTTACATTCCCACCAGCAGTGGAGTAGGGTTCCCCTTTTTCCACATCCTCTCCAGCATGTATTATCACTTGAGTTTTTGATCTTAGCTATTCTGATAGGTATAAGGTGAAATCTCAGGGTTGTTTTGATTTGCATTTCCCAGATGACTAAGGGCGTTGAACATTTCTTTAAGTGTTTCTCTGCCACTCAGTGTTCCTCTATTGAGAATTCTGTTTAGCTCTGTAACCCATTTTTTTTAAATTGGGCTACTTGATTTGTTGCTGTTTAACTTCTTAAGTTCTTTACAAGGCTGCCCACTCTCTCCATACCTCTTTAACATAGTACTTGAAGTCCTTGCTAGAGCAATAAGACAATTAAAGGAGCTCAAGGGGATTCAGTTTAGAAAGGAAGAAGTCAAAGTATCACTATTTGCAGATGGTCTATTATACATGAGTGACCCCAAAAATTCTACCAGGGAACTCCTTCAGCTGATAAATACATTCAGCCAAGTGGCTGGATAAAAAATCAACTAAAAAAAATAAATCAGTAACCCTCCTGTATACAAAAGACAAATGGGCTGAGAAAGAAATTGGGGAAACAACACCCTTCACAATAGTCACAAAAGACATAAAGTACCTTGGTGTAATTCTAACCAAGCAAGTCAAAGACTTGTATGAAAAAAAAAAAAACTTCCAGTCTCTGAAGAAAGAAATAGAAGAAGATATCAGAAGATGGAAAGATCTCCTATGCTCATGGCTTGGCAGGATTAACATAGTAAAAAAAAAAATGGCCATATTACCAAAAGCAATCTACAGCTTCAATGCAATTCCCATCAAATTACCAACAAAATTCTTAACAGACCTTGAAAGAAAAATTCTCAACTTCATATGGAATAATAAGAAACCCAGAATTGCTAAAACAATCCTCTACAATAAAAGATATTCTGAAGGTATCTCCATCCCTGATCTCAGGCTGTACTATAGAGCAACAGTAATAAAAACTGCATGGTACAGGCATAGAAACAGAATGGTGGATCAATGGAACTGAATAGAAGACCCAGAAATAAACCCACACACTTATGGACACCTGATTTTTGACAAAGATGCCAGAACCATACACTGGAAAAAAGATAGCGTCTTCAACAAATGGTGCTGGTCTCACTGGATATCTATGTGTAGAAAAATGCAAATAGATCCATACTTATCACCCTGCACAAAACTAAAATCCAAGTGGATCAAATGCCTCAATATAAAAACAGACACACTAAACCTGTTAGAAGATAAAGTGGGGAAGAGCCTGGAACTAATTGGCTCAGGAGACAACTTCCTGAACAGAACACCAACAGCGCAGGCTCTAAGATCAACAATCAATAAATGGACCTCATGAAACTGAAAAGCTTCTGTAAAGCAAAGGACACTGTCATCAGAACAGAACAACAGCCTATAGACTAGGAAAGGATCTTCACCAACCCTATATCTGACAGAGGGCTCATATGAAGAACTCTTGAGCACAAAATGAAACAAACACAGAATTTCTATGGGGAACCCAGCACCCTTTCTGGAAAGAACAGACATCAGCCTTCCTACCTCACCCTTCCATTTACCCCATGCTTCTTGGCTTCATGGTCCTTACTTTCCTGTGAAATGCCATGAACTTCTTTGTGGACTATGTCTTGACCTTTCCATGGCCCTGTATCAAGCTGAAAATGTAGGGCTAGAGCACTTTATTTTGTCTTTCCTTGCTCGTTGGCTCAGCCTGGCGAGGATTCCCATGCCCGGGGAGAGAGAATTCTAGGTTCTTAGCCTGTTGGTCTTGGCTTGGTAAAATAACTGAAAATACTAATCCCTGAGAGACATGCCTGGGGGCCATATGAGGTGCCTCCACTCTGCTAGCATGCTTCCCCACTGGAGGCTGAGTGACACACTTCCTAGCACCAAGTTCCAGGTCGTATAAGAAGCCCAGTGTGGTTGGAGCCATAGCTCGGTCCTTTTCCAGAGGTCCTGGCTGTGCTGCTACCACTTGGCAGCTCCCAGCTCTCTCTGTATCTTGTCTCTGGGATCTGCTGCCCTCTTCTGGCCTCTGCGGGCATAGCACACACACGGTGCAGAGCCGCACAGGCTGGCAAAACACCCGTACAAACACAATATGAAAATAAAATAAAACAAAGAAATCCCTTTGAAAATGTAGCCCAGTAAAATGAGACTGGGGCACACAGTGTGAAGCTGGCAGCGGCCACCCCCTTTCCTTTGATCCCCAAATGTCCAAAGCAGACCACCCCTCTCCCAAGTAGCTCCATCCACACTTTTCTCCTCCCCAGTCACACTTATCTGTCTTTGCCTGCCTGTCTGTCTGTCTCTCTTTTAATATTTTCTCTTTCCTAAAGTTTATTGATCCGTAATTTACAAGCAGCAAACCTCTTTTTACATGGATAGTTCAGTAAGTTTTGACTACTGTGTGGCGTGTGTACTTGCCAGCACACAGAGGATGTCAGTGTGTCCCCAGCTGGTCCCAATACTTGTTGTAAATAGAACTGTGGAGTTAAATTGTCTCCATCCTGGTTTGGGGTGTTGGTGCAGAGAGGCCCCTGTTGCCTGAGGGGCTGTACTAATCTCTGGGGAAGGCTGCTGGTGCTTCACTTTCCTGATAGATAATCAATCACATTCATTGGGGGAGGGAGTGTGTATGGCCTGCAAAGGTGCTTCAGAGTTCCCGGAAGCCAAGGTGACCCCAGGTTTACAAAATGAAAGAAAACCTGTAGGCATCTTTTGGGGTGCGTGTGTGTGTGTGTAGAGGATCTTTTAAAAGCTGACACTAAGATATCTTCATCTTCTGTGTGCCCGCTTTGTAACCTGTACTTTTTTCTTTTCTGGGTGAGCACCCATTCCAATCTTTGGCTTATTCTGGGGGACAGAGTTGTTTTCTGCTTGATACGATCTCTTATTTTCACTGAGGGTTGGGTTTCAGAAACCCGATGGAAGTTTGAGGTGCTTACAAAGCAGCAGACTCTTCTAGCTTCCTTTCTGGGGGCTTTAGGCAAGCTCACATTTACTGGGCATTTATCGTGTGTCAGTCACGAAGCAAGGCAGACTCACATCAGGCGATCTCACTTGATGCTCTCCGGTAATCCTGAGAAATAACTCTTACTCACCAGGGCTCACGTGGCTGGTGACTGACAGAGGCAGCCTCTGCTTTAAGTCCTCTGGTTCCCTCCCCTTCTTGAGGCAGGACTCGCAGGCTGGGTTGGGGTCTTGCCCGAGTATCCTCCATGGTTGTTGCCTTTGCTGTTGTCTTCGTTGCTGTCGCTTTGCTTGCACTGCTCTGGCTGGTCTTAAAGCAAGCTTCAGGCAAAATAACACGGCTGTCATTGACGTGCAAACCAGGACTCCAGCTTAAAGCACAATGGCAGGCTCCAAGTTTCATTTTGTCTACCTCAGAAGTTAGCACACCAAGAATTCTCCACAGAAGTGCAAGGTCTGAGGTTTTCATTTATAGGTCACTGTCCAAGGGTGTCCATCTCTGTCAGCTAAGTTACACTGCTATGGTTACTCAGGGGGCTGCAACAGGACAAACCCACCCCTGCATATCAGATTCAGCTTAAACCTCAGCTTTACTCCTATAGGCTGTGGAGACCTTTAGCAAACCATGGCAACGCTTTCATACGTGCACATTCTCCCACTCCCTGCTAGGAGTTTCAATTAATCAATTTATGTACGTATGCCTCAAATGTCTATCAGGGTTTCTGAAACCTAAAAAGTGAAAATAGCAGATGTATCAATAGGAATGCAAGCAGTTAATTTCCCGCCTAAAATTGGCCAAAGAGTTGCACAGACTTTCATCACAGAAGCACAGAGATGAAAAATGGCCACCCGAAAGGATGATCCACATGACCATGAGGGTAATTGCCCATGGAGGTCAGAAGAGGGCATACAGTGCCCTGGAGGTGCCCGGGGAGGATGGAGAAATGCAACTCGGGTCCTCTGTGAGGGCAGCCACCATTCTTACCTGCTGAACTGTCTCTTCAGTAAAGATATTGGTGAATTGGCCTGGGGGAGATGCTCAGCTCGGTCACTAGTGTGCCTGCTGCAAAAGCAGGATGACATGAATTCAGATCTCCAGCAGCCACATAAAAAGCCAGGCAAGGAAGTACCTGCTAGGCCCTCTAGAGCTGGGGAAATGGAGACAGAAGTATATCCAGAGCTGTGTGGCCAGCCAGCCTAGTCGATCTGTGAGTACTGGGTTTAGTGAGATACCCTGTCTCAAAAAACAAGGTGGAGAGGGCCAGGGGAGGAAACCTGGTGCTTCTGTGCAC
The DNA here is from genome assembly GCA_028658305.1 of Pachyuromys duprasi. NCBI lineage: Eukaryota > Metazoa > Chordata > Mammalia > Rodentia > Muridae > Pachyuromys > Pachyuromys duprasi. The sequence goes on from CM053749.1 coordinate 5,388,472, forward strand.
CCAGTGCACATTCATAAAAACTACATAGATCACACCTACGTGCAGAATAAATAAAGTAACAGAGTGATGGTGGTCGCATAAGTATTAAGTTGCTGAGAGAGCAACCAGGTCATTCCAACTGGCCAGTGAACCGATGAGCCACGTTTCCCAAGCCTTGGGACCTTCAACTAAAATTCAACCACGACAGTTGGTCACCCTATATACAGGACATATGCTAGGTATCTGGCCCTTCTAGATTCCCAGAGGATCAGAGATGACAATATTGAAAGTGTCTTGAGGTGTCAAATCTAGAGTCTGAAAATGATTCATGCCCTTTTAGAGCTAATGTCTCTGTGAACAGTTGACTTTATTAGAAATGAGGGCTGTGGGTCTGGAGATGAAGAACCGTGTCCACCGTGTGCCCAGTCAGCGTGTGTCAGAACACTAACTGAGAAGGTCTCCCCAGCCACGCAAGGGGAAGCTTCTTGGAGTATGACCCCTACAAGTCGCAAATCAGCAGGATGGTGAATTGTTTTAAGGAGAGGAGTCACAAAGGCCCATGGGAACCTCAGTGGGGAGAAATCTGCCTTAGGAAGGAGAGCATGGAACTTGGATGCTCTGACTTAGAACCTTGTTTCTTCCTTCTTTCCTTCCTTCCTTTTCAGTTGTGTGATCAATCTATTTCAGTTTGTTTCCTCAGATCTTTCTTTAACCACAATATATCCCATGTAGTAATCTCTCTCTGTCTCTCTGTGTGTGTAAAATTCTTTTTAATATGGGGCCTCCTTTTGATATGTAGTCCATGTTGGCCCAACGTTGTTTTTAGCCTTAAACTCCTGCTCCTCCTAGCCCTGCCTCCCAGTTGCTAAGATTACAGGCACACACCACATTTTTGGTTTATGAAGTGCTAGGAAACTGAGCCCAGGGTGCAAGGAAATATATAAATTGACAGTATGAGTGCTCTATGGTATGGTTAAGGAGAAGGCTTTTATTGTGGATATTAGAGAGAGACCAGCCAGAGGCATCTGGAGCTGTATAGAAGAGAAAGAAGTAGACTGAACATGGAGAGCAGATCTGGCCATGGGAGAAGCAGGGTCAAAGGGGGTGAAGAAAGGAGAGAACAGAGAGAGGAAGAATGAGACAGAAGAGTGCATGGCTGAAATAGCAGGGTTATCAGGAAAACGCGCAGTGGGTGGAGGGAAGCCTGTGAGCTAGAGGGAGTCTGAGGTAGAAGAGATGGGAAGAGCTGGGATGCCAGCGTGGCTTTGGAATGAGGGACAGGCACTGGTACTAGGAGGGATCCCGGAAGCCAGCATGCGCTGTGGTGTGTAAAAGGTGATTTGTCCCTTCTGCCTTTTGGAATTTGGTGACCTGGAGTTTCCTTTGGACTTGATAGGTAAGCACTCTAGCAACTGGTTACATCTCCAGCACCTCTCTAATAGATTTTTGACCTAAAAGGCTGGGTATAAATACCCATGTTGACTGACACCCATATATAATTCTACTTTCTGGTCCAGACTGGTCCATGTCCTCACTGGTCTCACATTCTGATGGAGAAACATAAGAAAAAAGAGTATCAATCAATCAAATAAGTAATTGGAAACTAGTGTCCCTCTAGAAGACTCCAGGTGCATGTTGGGAACCCCCACCCAGCTGTATTTATGCAAAAGCATCAATGCAGGGCAGTACAGGGATACCTGGAGTGGTGCAGAACTTCAAGACCGTAGAACTTGTCTTTCTACTTTCTTCAAAGTGCTTTATCTTTCCGAAGCTTTGGAAAACACGTGGTGTCACCAACTCCATTTCCTGTGAGTGAGTGTGTGTGTGTGTGTGTGTTAGACATCAGGAATTAAATATATTGTTCTTTCCTCATAAGACCAGCTCTGCCTTGGAGCAGGCATTCTCTGACTTTGAAGGTGTCCTACAGGTTGAAGCTTTGAGCCTAGCTTACCGCTTTGGTAGCCACGCCCCCTTTGTCTGACACTCAGTGCTTAACAGGCCTCCTCTGTTCCTATCCTCATTCCCTATGGTAGTCAACAGACAAGTGTAGCTATGGACATGGCAGAGTACTAATTCAGTTCCACATTTGTACCAATCACAGTATAAGTGCTCAAAAGCCACACACCTAAAGGCAACTGTGTTGAAGGTTGTGGATAAGAACACTCCTCTCGTGAGCGGTTCTGCTGAATAGCCATTTGTAGCTAAACCGGGCCTGGCAGACCCCGGCCACATCAACCTCCAGGATGCTCTGCAGGAATAGAGGGATCTTCACAGCTTCCTGGGATTTGCTTGCAGCGGGTTGATGGTGAGTTACTTACAAGTTGTTTTTGAACTACCAGTATTGTGCAAGAGAGGCATGCTTCAAGCAAGATCTCAATCACAAACTTTGGCTTGCAGTGTTACTGTTTCTTTTGCCTAGTTGTTTCACTGAATTGCGGTATTTGCCCTTGACCACTGGAAAACACTCCCCGTTGAAGCTGTTCCAGATAGCTTTTCTCATATCCAAGTTCAAAGCCACTGTTAGTGGGTGGCTGAACCACCATCTGAAGCACCATTGACATCCCTCTTAGCCATTTACTAATGACTGTCTTCACGCTGGGGGATGGCTCTGATGGCACTTACTGTCAGGAGTGCACAGGCAGGGAAAGCTGACATCACCAGAGACTCCACAGCAATGCGGGGTGGGGGAGGGGGGCGCCACTAAACTACACAACAGAAGAGGTGTGCTGAAGTCGCATGCTTAAGGCATTCTGTTCTCTCACTTACCTCAGTGTGTTCTGACCGGCCGGGGACTTTGGCTATGGGTAAAAAAGCAAGAGACGATATGAAAAATATTTTCTGATGATACAAAGCACGTTTTCAACCCTCTTTTTATTTATTTCCTCCTTTCTCACCCCATCCCTGACGGAGAAGAGTAATCTCGTTCAGACTGGAGGAAGAACTGGGGAATTAGTTCCCAGGATCTCCGTGTGGGACTCGCTGTGTCTTTGTCTAGCACATCGCATGACTGTCAGCAAGAAAAGAGATGAGAAAGAGGCCCCAGGGTAGATTTGGTGAATTTCCTCCCTGTTAGCTAGGATGAAAATGTGAATGACACCTTGAAGTGGTCTGAAACTCCTTCATTTACACATTTCATTAGCTGGGAGCCCCCTCAGCACCACAGGCAGCTTTCAGCCAGGCCTGGAAAATACCGACAGATGTGATCACATTCTTCCATCACACCAGTGTGGAGAACACAGAGAGTGAGCTGCCAGAGAGAGAGTGAGCGATGATGAGGGTTACTGTGTGTGTGCGTGCCTGTGTGTCTATGTGTGTGCTTGTGTGGCAGGTGTGGGGAGAAGGAGAGTGTGGTGGGAGTGGACGAGGTGGAGATGGTGGTGTTCACGTAGGAGTGTGAACACAGGACGTCCTATGCCGTCATTCCATGGGCATTATTGTCGTTTTGAAGATAGGGCCTTCCTCTCTGACCTGAAACTTTCTGATTCGTCTGTTTGGCCAGCCCATGAGCCTCAGGGGTCTGCCTGTCGTGGCCTTTACCCACTGTGGAGATTATGAGCACGAGCCAGCATCCCTGGCTTTTAAAAATAGCTTCTGGAGAGCCAAAGGTATTGTACTTATAAGGCAAGTGCTTGAGCTCCTGACCACTCTTGCCAGCCACTTTTTAGTATTTTTTTTTAACATGCTACAAAATACAATATTAAAAGCACAGAGGTACTGGAAAGACGGCATGTGCTAATTGCATCAGGTGAGAATAAGAAGACCACTGCCACAATTTTTGAACCAATTTTGAAGCAAGCTTTATTAAATGCTGGTCAGGATGATGGACACTGGCCAGGTTCATACCTGAGATTCCTATAGAAGGATTGTGAATTATGTTGGTCAAGGTGCTTATAAAGACAAAACCCACAAGGCTACATACTTCCTGTCTTTGTCCAATCAGGGACAAGCTACAGTGTGATGTACTTCCTGTCTACTTACCTCCTACCTACATAACTTACATGTAATCAAGCACATCCTGTGCAGTTGGGGCAAGCAACCTTGTTTACAGAAGTGAAAACACATGGTTTACTGTCTTCCATGAACAGCAGCTTCCAGCATTCTAGAAAGTTATCTGACCTTGGGAAAGTAGGGCATACAGGTTTATCTGTCCTTGGGCAAGTGAGTCCTACAGCTTAGGTTGTTTTTATTTTATAGATCTCTTAGGCACAGTAATTCAAATTTAAAATATAACTTTAGCCCTCACACGTGCTTACCAAAGGGATTCTAGTTGCTCATTAGCTCATTCTGACTTTTGTGAACATGAGCTAGTGTGTGGCATGGATGTCTTCTTCCCACTCCTGGGATTTCTTGCTAAAATATGGCTGCCTGCCTGTGATGCCAATGGTTTTAGCATGGGGCTTAGATGTTTGTATGAGGTTCATGAGTGAGTAAGGAGGAAGGACTGGGTGTTCACATCCAGGACGGTCCTACCCTCACTGTATCCACAGATGTTCTTCACTTAAGCCTGCCTGTGCACTTCCTGGGTGTTACTGGAACCAAGGTAACCTTGCTCACAGTTTTATAGAGTCACAAATTAAATTTTAGGTAACTCTGCCTCCATTTCCCCCCGACTTTTTTGGATTTTTGAGACAGGGTTTCTCTGTATAGCCTTGGCTGTTCTGGACTCACTTTGTAGACCAGTGTGGCCTCGAACTCACAGAGATCTGCCTGTCTCTGCCTCCAGAGTGCTGGGAATACAGCTGTGTGCCACTGCGCTTGGCTCCCATTTTTTCTTTTAATTCAGATTGTGGATGATTCAGGAGTTTAAAGATACCTCATTTGGGGATAGTCTTGAGTTCTAGGGATTTGGCATTTGTGGCAATATCAACATGTCAGAGGTTACTTTGCAAACTGTGCCTCACTAGTGAAGGAATAAGAGGTAGACAGGAAGAGGAAATTCTTCAGGGAAAAGCACTGTTGAGGACCTAAGCACTCCATTGTGGTGATGTTTGAAGACACTGGGATGTCTCTGATGCTTCTGTTTAATTGTGGCCTAGAGCTGAGGTGCCAGTTGTAAATAGACAGCAGTAGAGCTGCATCACATCCTTCACCTCGTTATTTGACTCTCATTTTGTGCTTCTTTGAAAAGAGAAAATGCAAAGCTTTCTATTGGGGTAACTTTATAGTGTGGGTTAACCTCGGAGGCCCAGATTCCTCCAGGGTAGCCCATGCCCATGTGGTGCCAGGAAAAGTGAGGGGACGCTAACAGAGGTGTTGCTTCAGCAAAAGAGAATATCCACCTCTCAAAACTCGCCTAGCTATCTGCTGCTAATTAACCAGAAAACAGAGCATGGTGATTTAAGTGACACGCAAAAGAATCACATGAAAGAAGCTATGTGTGACTGCTGGTGACATCAGAAGGAATTCTGTTCATCCTCACCAAACAAACAAGTAAAACAAGTTTGGTAAGGTGACAGATATATGTATCTATAATAGAAATTATAGAAACATGTATCTCTCTCTCTCTCTCTCTCTCTCTCTCTATCTATCTATCTAAATATCACTTGATTCCACATAGTTGAAGCTGAATGAATTGGTGAGGTGACAGATACATGTCTATATAGATCTGTGTTTATAGTCATACATATATATTGCTTTCTATATAGCTAACATTAAATTAGCGATATGATAGGTGTGTTTGTACATATAAACTTATATGCATATGTGTATGTATGTGTGTGTGTTATTGTTGTTGTTTGGCTCTTTCTACACACCCTGAATCATCTCACTGTACTTCAAATTGTACATGACTCCAATTTTTTTTTTAATAACAGACTGTATTGGTTCTTGTGTCGTATGTAAGGAGTGTTGCAGTGAACCCCTTGGCAGAGGCAGACTGTAGTTTTGCTTTATCACTTTATCTTTATTGTATTTTATTTGTCCTGATTAGTCATGAGAGACTGTCCAGCACTGCTGCGGAAGCAGGCTGGAGCGTGAAAATTCATGCTTAAGAGGCAGTTGCTCTGGGTGTCTCTGTAGCTGTTGGTGTGTCCATTCTTGGGAGGCATCCCGGGTTCTCTAGGGAAAGCTGACTCTGCAGAGGTGCCACGGGGTGCTCTGAGGAGAGTCTTCTTTTCAACGTGACACTTGATGACTGACAGGGCACGGGGACACTTCATCTTGGAAGACACATTACATTTCTCATGTCTGAGACAAAATATCTGGCAAGAGGAACTTAAGGAAGGACGGAAGGGTATACATGGCTCCCAGTCTGAGGAGATAGTCTTTCAGGGTAAGGAAGCCCTGGCTGCAGGAGTGTGGGCACAGCTGGACACATCTTGTCCACAGTTAGGAGGCAGAAGAGAAGTGATGCTGCTGCTCTGTCTTCCTCTCATCCAGCCCGGGGCCGCAGCCCTGGATATAGTGCTTCCACATTCAGCATGCCCTCATAAGCACGCCTAAAGGCTGGGCTGCGTGGTGATGCTAGATCCTGTCACGTTGACGTGAAGGGCCACTCTCACCATGCCCAAGGCTCTGCCTTGTCTCCGGTGATTCCGAGTGTCACTTCTCTAGGGAGATGAGATCCATTGGGACTCTCTCTGTAAACACCACAATCTCTGTGCTTTGTCTCCATACCAGGGTACACGGGCTTATGTTTCCAAGCCAGTGAATTCAAATCCTGTAGCTGTTACACTTTCATTACATTTTGCTACAAGCATTTTCTTATCTTGTACAATATGGGTTAATCCATGTTTATGAATTCTCAAATCGGGGAAAACATTGTATCCCCAATGGCTCACTTAAAACAACAACAGCAACAAAAACATGAGCACTAGAGAGAAAGCTTAGCATTAAGAACTTGTACTGCTCTTGCAAGACCTGATTTTCGTTCCCAGCATTCAGACTTAACTGCTCAGGACTGCCTGTAACTCCAGGTCCGGGGATCTGATGCCCTCTCCTGGCCTTGTGGGTATCTGTGCACACTCACCGAACATGCACACACATGGATAAAATAGGAAAAATGTTAAAACAAGAGTACAGTGTGAGGTTAAGAACACTCAGCTTTGTAAAGTGTTGGTGATTAGCCAAACCAGTCAGGTTTCAAGAAGGGCAAATCCTGGGGTTAAGGATTTCAGTTCAGCTTGCTAAGCATGAGTCACAAAATATTTGATTCAACTCTCTTGACTTCATTCTAAAAATTTTAATGTATCAAATGTGAACAGAATAACCACCAGGTAGTGTGAGCTAGCCAGGAAAGGGTTGTGTGTATGCTACTCAGCTGATACATTATCGCCATTGCTGCAGGTAGACTAGCATTCAAGCTCCCAAAGCTCCTGCTATTTTTTTTTTCAGGAAGTGGGGAGGGTATTGAGACAGGGTTTCTCTGTGTAGCCTTGGCTGTCCTGGACTCACTTTGTAGCCTAGCTTGGCCTCAAACTCACTGAGATCTGCCTACCTCTATCTCCCAAAGTGCTGGGATCACAGGCGTGTGCCACCTCTGTGAGCTCCACCTGCCTTCTTAACAGCCAGAGTACCACAGGGGCACCATGGCCTTAGTGCCATATAGCTGTTGCTGATGGTAGCTTCAAGCTATTGTCCCTTACAAGACAATAGCTTCTAAGACAGAAGTACATTCTCTCAAGGTTAGATTGGGGGAGATTTTGCTGGAGGAAAAAAATACATCTTACTTGAGGGTCTCTACTGTTATGAAACAGTCACATTTTATAAGATTTTTAAATTTACATTTCTTTATTTAGCGTGAGTGACCCCCAGACATGTCACAGTGTATGTGTGGTGATCAGAGAACTCATAGCAACAAGTTTTCTCCTTCTACAGTGCAGGCCCTGAGGATTGATGTCAGGTCATCAGACGTGGTGCCAAGCACGGCTACCTGCCATGCTGTCTCACTGGACTGGTACTCACATTTATGAGAACTATATCATAAGCACTTGAAATTTCACACTGCTCCATTTGGAAGTAATTTACAATAATCTTATCATGGACACATAATAAAATTGTTTCATAAGAACTCTGTGATTCCAAAGTTTGTGGCCATGCATTCGTGCATGGGTGGCAGGGTTTCCCCTAGGAACTGATAGGTGAAAAAGCTGTTATTCTTTAAGGGTAGATGTTGAGACTTTAGGACACCGGCACTGTCCTCAGCAGCGGATGTGCTTTCATGGTGCATTGGAGGAACATCCATGTCACTGTCCCCATGGGAACATGGGTGGCGTTTATCACAAGTGCCCCTTGCTCCCTCCCAGTGGTAAAGGTCCAATTATTATTTTTATCAGTAATGCCTTCTGTCCTGAACCTACCAGGGCAGTCACTGACCTAAATGTTTGGTGTGTCTGTTGGCTCATTTAACCCTTCCCTGTCCTTACCAGGTGAGCGTGTCATCTCATTTAGTCATTATGCTGACGGCATTTCAGAGGCTGCGCAGAGTGAAGGGTGAGGCTGTATGAGCTCTTCACAGGCCTTACCCCTCCTTCCGCCTTCTGGGGGACATCAGAGCAAGGACAACACGCTAAGCATCTTCAACTTGTTGGTCTCATGTCTCCAGGGCAAATTCAGTCATGTTTCTTGATCTTTAAATTGTTCCATGGAGGTGTCTCCTTTTGAAATAATTTCTTTTCCAGGATGTGGCCATCTCACTTTGTGCGCATCTCTGTCTGCTCATGAATGCTCTAAATGTGCCTTCTTATGCCATGGGTCTCCTTCATGAATAAATTTGCAAGCATCTTGGAGAAAATGAAACGAGGGGCAGCGACTTATTTGACTTCACAGAAGAGAGTCCAGTGTTCTGGGATGAGGGGCCGTGGGAGCAATCATTCACATGAAGGATGCTCAGAAAGAGACCCTCCGGTACCAGCTTCCTTTGGACTTTCCGTTCTGTCCCACGTGATGAACTCATGTAATATGAGCAGTGGCTTCTCACTTGCTGCCCCTGTGAGCTCAGGTTGTCTTTGACAATTCGTTCTCCAGTCTAACCTCATTGACTCATTCTTCAGGGATCATAAGGAAAGGGCTGGAGAGATGGATCAGTTGGTAGAATGTCTGCCATGCAAGCATGAGGACCTGGGTTATAGCCACAGTCCCTGCGCTAAAGCAAAGCAAAGCAGAGCTAGGGATGGCAGGCACACATGGCAAAGCCAAGGAGATCCAGGTCATACAGCCGGTGTAGATGATTGTGTGAGCTCCAGCTCCAGTGAGATAGCTTACCCCCAAAAATAATGTGGAGAGGAAGGTACTCCTGTGAACCTCTGGTATCCACATGCATCTGTGCACACACACACACACACACACACACACACATACACACACAGAATACAATCTAAAACCAGAAAGCTCTCGGTGGAACCCTGGTTTTGAAACTTCATAGCTGTGTGGTGAAATTACTTAATATTTCACTTCCCTAGTCTTCAGTTTATTAATCTTACATATTTTTGTATGTACATGTGTGCTTGAGTGAGTTTATGGTGCACCACGTATGTGCAGTGCCTACATAGGATCCCGTGGAGTTCCAGGCAGTTGTGAAGCCCAGCACATAGGTTCTGGGTCCTCTGCCAGCACAGCCAATGCTCATATAACTGCTTAGCAGTCTCTCCAGCTTCCAATCTCCAGCTTTTCAAATTCCAAGGAAGGTGCCCGAAGTTTAAAAAAAAAGGCATTTTTATAATGTCAAGAGATTAGTGGGTTCCCAACAACTATTGCTGTATTAACATATTCAAGAGCAGAGTTAGGTAGGACTGCATCAAGCAAAAGGGTAGTTACATAAACCAAGGCTGATCTCTCTTCCCTCCTAAGCCTGAGGACTTGTGGGCTGCTGGTATTGGTTCACAGGTGCTGTGATCTGAGGGCTGAGATCGTTGAGATTCTCTTGGCTTTGTCCTCGTGATGCCAGTATAGCTCCTGCAGCTCCAGACATACCCATGTGATATCAGGACAACAAAATTGTTTACCTCTACCCCACAGCCTACCACCAGCTTTGGACAGTATGTGTCACATCTCATCTCTAGGGGTAAAAGAGACCTAAAAAGTGAGTGACTATTTAACTTTCCCAGACTTATCAGAGGAGATGGACAAGGACCCAGTTCGAAGTCCTTTTTGCCAATGGGGTACTATGAGAAGGAGTATAAAAGAATAATATGGGGCCTAGGGAGAGGAAAGTGCTTACAACAGGGCCCAAGGTTGATTGCCCTGAACCTCATCTTTCTGAAAAGCCAGCTAAGGTGGCACTAGGGAGGCAGAGACAGGTGGATCCTTGGAGCTTTCTAAACAGCCAGCCCAGCCTGCTTGGGAAGTTCAGCCAGTGAAAGAGCTTGTCTCAAAATAAAGAAAAAGAAAATAAAGAATGCTTTTTGAGTTGTCCCTTGACTTCCACATGCACACTTCATGTTTTGTGAGACTTTTCCTGAGGAGACATGAACCAATACCTAAGCACTCTAGACAGTGATTTTACCAGCTTCTGGCCTGATGAACCAATGGGAGTAATTACAAGAGACTGAGGGGCACAGCTCAAAGAGTTCTGCAAGCTCAGACTTAGGTCTTTGTACTCACAGCAAGAGATGTTTCCCATAGGGAACATCCCTAAGAGTAATGTGAGTATTAAAAGGCATTGCCAAGGAAGCTATCAACAGAGGGAGGAGACAGCCTGCAGAATGGCAGGAATCCTTTGACAGCTATTTGTCTGACAGGAGATTAATACCCAGAACATATAAAGAACCAAAAAAGCAAATATTTATTGAAAAAAAAATCTGATCAATAAATGAGCAAATGAACTGAACAGAGATGTTTAAAAGGAAGAAGTACAAATGGCCAGTCAATGCATGAAGAAAACTTTTATCTTTAGTTACCAGGGAAATGTAAATAGAGATAACATTGACATTTCATTTCACCCCCAGTCCAAATGTCTATCATCAAAACAACAACCACCAACATGGTTTATGTGATGCTGGGCATCCAAACCAGGGCTTCCTTCATGCCGCAGGCACTCTTCCAGCTGAGCCACATTCAGAGCCCTCAGACCTGTTTTTGTATGCTAATTAGAGACAAAAAATGACAGGATAATGAATGCATGGGGTGGAGTCACCACCTCTGGTCATCAGCTGGACGTCACACTCACCTCCACATAACTCAGTCCAGGCTCCTCACCTCACAGGAACATTCCGTCCAGCTCCCTTTTCACCCTGTGGGGAATAAGATGACCCGAAGAGTCGGAAACACAGCCAGAGCACCCTGAAGCAACCCTAGTGTGCCCCTGCCAGGAACGGGAAGCCAAGATAGGAGATTGCAGGGAAGCTTGGGCACAGGCTAGCCTGGCAAATGCCTGTTAGACAAGAGAGATCTGAGATTGTCCTCTGACTCTTCACCCGACTCCTAAGAACACGCAGGCATGCAAAACACATATTCAAGAGCGCGTGCGTGTGCACATTAAGTGCACATACCACTTCCCCTCCACACCCACTAGTGTAGTAGAAGCTGCAGGGTGTATTTGCAGGGCCATTAAGATACTGGCAGGACATCGAGCCTTCAAGCGGCAGCTGCTCCGCTGCTTTGCACTGTGTTCCTTGGTGTGACTTTGACGGCTGCCCTGGGACCCTTAAAGCCTGTGTAGAGTCCCCTGAGCTTGGAGTGGCTGCAGGCACCTTCCTCTTGGTGACCTCTTAAGACAGTTCAAAGGGCAGTGGAGTCACTCTTGGGTCTAGCAGAGGGGCCCTTGCCCAAGATACCCTGCGCTTTGTCTGGGAGAGCACCATGAAGCCCTGTCCGCATGAGTCTTGGAGCCTCTCCATGCAGTACACTGGAATGTGAAGTTACTTTTCCCCCCCAGTTGCTCTGTCCATGACCAGCGCCTGGGAGAGGGAAGAGATCAGTGTTGCTTATTTCGGCCACTTTTGTTTTCTTACAGCCAGGAGCTTTCTCTATCAATCCAAATTCTAGTTCCTGATGAAAGATCTGGGCTAGGCACAGGTCATTTGTGTACCCAGAGTTCCTCGAAGTGACACCATTTTTTAAATGCTCAGCAAAAGTCACTTCTGTTCTAATCTGTTTCTTCATTTCTTAAAATTTGGTCTTTCTTTGGAAATGTTTCCCCCTTTCTTCTCTCATTTAGGCTAAAATGCCTGGAGGAGAAAACACTGGAGGCAGCAGAATATTTTTTCCCTCTAAATAAAAGATCACAGGAGGCGCCCGAGGAGACTCAGACCCCGGGAAAATGAAAATGAGTATTTTAATTCATTCTTCTGGGATTACTTTACATTTTCTAAGAGGCCTTTGTGAGACTCTTCTTTTTTCCTTCAAATGCTTTGCCAGCAAGAACGGATTTAATTCTCTAGCACTCTAACAATGGCAAAATGTGGCTAATAAGCAAAGGAGGTAGCGCTTTTCATATGAGACTTTGAGCATGGAAGCCTTTACTCAGTGGTGGAAAAATCCTTCAAAATGAAACACTCAGGCCTTGGGTTTCATGTGGAAAGTGCCAAGGGATAGAAGTGTCAGCTGCCTTCTGCCCACAGTACTTGTGAGTGTGTGGTGATTGTCACCTAGAAACCAACAGCCAGCATGAGTGTGTTGTCCTCCCTTGAGAAACAGTTCTGCAGGGTGTGGATGAGGCTCAGCAGTAGATCATTTGCCTAATAAGCACAGGGTGCTGAGTTCAAACTGCAACACTATTGAAACAGCAGCAACAACAAATCAAACCAAACCAACTCAAAAACTAAAGATGCTAGAGAGACCTTCAGAGGCTGCGGCACTGCTGTACTTGCAGAGGACCTCCAATCTTGCAGATTGTCCTGCCAATCTCATCAGCTAGCTCACACCCACCTGTCACTCCGTCCAGGTGATCTGATGCTGGCTCATGGTCTCTCTGGGTACTCATATGCACTTAGGCATATTCACACATACACACACGCAGTACAAAATGACATAGCTTGTTAAAAATTAAACTTAATAAAACAAACCAAAAGATTACCAAAAAACAAAACAGTATTGGTTTCACTAGGGGTGGTGATGAGTTGGGATGGAAGGAATCACACAATCTGGAAAGGAGGAATAGACTGGGCTCTTTGGGGGCCTATGGTCTGCCCCTCACTGCCCAGAACTCTTAGGCACATCTAGAGGCCTTGGCCTTCCAGAGAGGCAGGGACTTTAACATATCCCCTTTGACTTGAGGTTAACTTGTAAATATGTTTATATACCTGCTTTTGAAGATGGAGTCATGTGGTCCAGAAATGACTTTGAACTTCTTATCCTCTGGACTCTGTGTCTCCTGAATGCTAGGATTACGGGTATACAGTCAATGATGGTTTTAGGTAGTGCTGGGGTTGAACCCAGTGTTTTGTTCGTGACAGGGAGGCACTTCACAAACTGGGCTGTATCCTCAGTGCCCAGACAGGGCTTTAAGCAGAAATTCTGCGTATGGAATTTTGTATATACAACAACCAACAGGATCACATATTTCCAAGTCCCTGATGCTGAACTGAGCATCCCATAGCAACAATCACAAGAGTATTACTTGCCCTAACTAGCGCTCGGAGGGGCTTTGAACTGGTGCTGCTGCTTAGTCCAGGTTGGCCCCAACATTATGCTTCTCTTACTTCAGGCTCCTCAGTGCTGGGATACAGGTATGTGCCACTATGCCCAGTTTTTCTGAGTGTATTGATGTGTCATTAATCAAAAATCACAAAAAAAAAATACTTGAACTCATAATACAAAGAAGTGATTGTTGATGGTTAGCAAAAAAAAAAAAAAAAAGGACCACTCAGTTGCAAACAAGCTCAGGGACTAAACTGGTCACTTAGCCGACAGCTCCTTAGGTCTACATGGGGCATGAGGAACAATGGCTGGACAGTGGATAAGAGACAAAGAATGAGGCGTGCTCTTAGCTCCAGCTCCAGGGGAGGCTAAAACAGCAGGTGAAATACCTTCTTTCAAGGAAGGCTGTGTGGCGGTGTTACCCTTCCTTCCGTCAACCCTCTTCTTTCATTTCTTTGTCTTCAGCCCCCACTACCTTTTACTCGGGTCTCGTCTTTGACATCAGCATACACACTGTGGTCTCTCGTTAGTGGTAGGCGTGGCCATGCAGGATGTGCCATCTAGCTCATGTATTGTACTGGGCTTTGTGTGCTCTGTTATGGCATCCCCTTGGTTTGTGCCAAACAGTATCCTTGGTGTACCTGTTATAGGTGCGGCTGGGCTGCTTTCATAGTGGCTGCATCTTCTTTCATGTCCATCCCCGCTCCTCCTCTCCTTAGTGGCTGGAATGAAGGGGAGACTCCAGCCTCAACCTCTGAGAAGCAATTCACCAGCCATTGTGTCTTTTAAAATGGCCTCTGGGGTATATATTTATATGCACACTGCCTTGTTCTAACATATATATGCTAAATCTACTGAGAGGCTTTCCAGAATGGTTGTGCTGTGTGTTTTACTTCAGCTATGCTGACAGGTTTTTGGCTAACACATGAAAGCCATTCTTATCACTGCCTGACATCATCCCCCTTTGGAAGGTGGCCACCTTGATGAGATTTCATGGAATGCTCTAAGACTGCATCTGAGCATCTGCTTTTGTGTCCTTTAGCCGTTTGGTTTTCCCCTCCTGCGGTTGTGGTGAAAGCTGTATTTTGAACGATGCAGTAATGTACGTTTGGAAGTTGTCTGACTTCTCAAAGCTTCCTTACGTATGGAGAGGGTTTCAATGTTAATGTCACCCGTGCCCTGCTGCTCTTCCCGGGGAGACGTGAACAAACGTCTGTGAGCCCGATATAGGGCACTGACCACAGAACAAAGTGACAACCCCACCTGTGTCCAATCCCGTGAGTGTACACATTGACTAGATCTGCTCATAGAAGCATGAGTGACAGTTCTATTCAGAATCTGGGTGACCCCAAGTGGCTCCCTCACCCATAAGCCCCGCCCCAGCATGGAAGCTCACGGAAGCTGCACCACCAGAGCCTACCTTTGGTTAACCTTTTCACCTCTTACATATTCTGGTACTTTCCAAGACAGGGCCTAGATGTAGACAGAATCTCAAGTGAGGGTTCTGTTACCCTCTTTCCTCTTCTAGGGAGAAGGAATAGCCATGTTGCCTTACCATAGGCGTAGCTGTCACAGTGCTTAGTGTGCTTAGTGTGTGTGCTCAGTGTGTGTGTGTGTGTGTGATTCTGTTGTCGTGGTAAGGTCCAAGAGTATCTTTGCTCCAGGATGGTGACAGGACAGTCACAGCACCTGAGATGGAACAGGACACACCCCAGCAGCCAGCACTGCATCCACTGAAGACAGATGGGTGGGGAGCACCATCCCTCTCTCCACTAGCAAGGAGAGTTAGAAGTTTTTTATTACCGCTGGCTTCTAGACATTGTTGTTTGTTGTTGTTGTTGTTTGGCTTTGCTCTGTGTTAGAGGCAAGGTTTTATGTAGCCAAGGCTGGCCTTAGACTGCTGATCCTTCAGCTTCCCTCTCCACAGTGTGTGGATTGCTGGCCCTCTCCACCTAGGTGAGCTTTGCTCTGGCTAGTTCCACTGAAGGCAACATTTGAGCCTGGTTGAGATGAACTTCTCTTGGCACAGCAACTAATTTCTCACACGACTTTAAGACTCCTTTCTCAGTTTGGTTATATTAAAATAAAAAGAAGAAGAAAAAGAAGAAAAATATTTTGAAGTCATAATGAGATTCCAACATCTAGTACACTTAGAATTACAAACACTCTTCTTTCCTGGGTCTGGCACATACAAATCTTGGAAGATATCGCCCTTAGCCAGCATCAGGAGAGACAGGCAAATGCAGGGAAAGGTGACTCAGCAGAGCGGAAGCCACAGAGGGATGAGCGACCCAGCTGTGCAGTGGGCAAATGGCTGGAGGCTCATTGTGGACAGACTTGAGCTACATCCGCTGTGCTCTGGTCTTGGGGGAACATGGCTAACACACTTCCCAGCTGTGTGAGTATTAACCTGCGTCCCCAGTTCTCACAGAGGATATTAAGAAACTCTACCCAGGCTTAAGACAGAGGAGAGCAGTGGCTGTGTGCTCAGACAGTCTATTCTTGACCAGGTCTGTCTTCAAAGGAAACTATTTCACCAGAGTCCAAAAGAATGTGTTTTACCGAAAGCCCAACAAACATGGGGAACAGGAAGCCCTCTAAACAGCTGTCTGATTAGAAGTTGGGCAGAGTTAAAGGGAGTAGACATCCCTTGTTCTAGGTTCCTTTCTGTTGCTATGATAAGAGACTCGGACCAAAAGCAGCTTAGAGAGGAAAGGGTTAATTTGGCGTATACTTCCAGGTCACCCTCCACCACACAGAGAAGTCAGGGCGGGAACTGAAACAGGCACTGAGGCAGAACCCGTGCTGGCTGAGGTAAGAGCATTGAGGTGAGTATGAGGCTAACCTGTGTGACACAGTAAAACCCCCAACCAGGGGCTGCAGAGATGACTCAGCGTTTAAGAGCATTTGCTGTTCTTGCTGAAGACTTGAGTTCAGAGTCCAGTACCCACATCAGGCAACTCACAACCATCTGTCAGTCCAGCTTTGGGGCATTTGGTGCCCTCTTTGGCTCTCTGAAGGAACTTGCACTCACATGTGCACGTACACGTTTTTAAAATTATTTTTAAAAACATGTCTACCATAACAAACCCGCAAAACAACAATTTTCCCCAAACCAAACTAAAATAGTAACAAAACCCCCAAACAACCATAACAACCACAAACCCATTCAAAAATATCCCTAAACACAGCAAAGGAAAAAAAAATTATTCAGAGATTTCTCTCTCTCCCAAGACACCTTTGATAAGCAAAATTGAATGTGAGTTTTGTTGCTGAGGCAGTTTTAGGTTAGAACATGTGTGAGCCTTGGCTCTCTGTGAGGCTGATTGTATGTGGCAAGATGCCTTTTGAATAGACTTATCTGCTCATTTTTCACCCATTTGAAGTCTGCACACAAGGGCTTGCCCTCTGTGGAAAGGAAGAGCAAGTAAGCAAGTGAACAGAGAAGAAAACAAAAAATGCTAATTGGTGATTAGAACAGAATAGTGCAGTATCTTTTGACTGTATGGCAAGATCTTCTCTTCTCAAGAATAAACATTTCTAATGAGATCCCAAAGACCACAGGGCAAGAATAAAATGGGGTAGTAAAGACTTTTTAATAACCTAAAATAGCCAGGGACAAATAAAGGCAGTTTAAACGCTCTGGAGAAAGTCACTTGCAACATTGCAGCAGAAAATGACACCAACCAGTAGGCGAATCTTTCATTCTTCAGCCTGCTGACTTAGCATGGCTTCCCTAAGTCAACCCCTCTTCCCAGCAGTGAAAACAGCTTCAGATATCAGAAGGCAAGGGAATTATGCAAACCTCAAGGCATGCAGGGGCCATGCATAGACAAGGAAGGAGAAATGGATCCCCTTTCAAAGGAGAACCTGAGGAAGAGCTCAGAGCAAGGCTCTGATGAGTGTCACAGGGAACCTCAGGAAGCTACCTAAGAGGAGGAAAGATTGTGAATTAAAGTAGCAGGGGAAGAGGCATAGGAAATTGCTTTGTGTGGTTTAATAATAGTCCTTATTTTAACAATTTGCTATTTAAGACCGGGAATGTTTTAGATTTCAGTCTTTCCTTCTTGGACTATCTTCATAAACCTACTGTCAGAGGCTAACCTGAACCAAAAATCTGAGAGCTTGTTTGGAGGTTCTAGTAAGGGAATGTGGGTACTCGGATAACCTTATTCTGTTGTGGAACTAGATATGAGCTTCAAGAGAGCTTCTTTACCCAGCTAGTTCACAATTAAACAGGACAGAGATCTCTTGAAATTATAAAAGCTTCAAAGCATCATAACTGGGCAGATATCAGCTCTCTAAGCTATTTTGCTTTTCCCAGCTACACACTCTAAGTCACCTGCCATAATTGTTCCTGCCGGGGCCACTTCTGTTCCACCAGGCCAGCCCACATGGCCACGTGCTCATAGTCTGTTCTGCCCATGGCAATTTTCTTCTCTTTGGTTTCCTCTCCTCCTGCTACATCTTCTCCTTCCTTCATCTCCTCCTGGCCTCCTGGTGCCTCTCTGACCCCAAGCCTGGGGACCTCAGCTCCTCCTACTCTCTTTTG
Organism: Pachyuromys duprasi; assembly: GCA_028658305.1. Classification (NCBI taxonomy): domain Eukaryota; kingdom Metazoa; phylum Chordata; class Mammalia; order Rodentia; family Muridae; genus Pachyuromys; species Pachyuromys duprasi. The sequence goes on from CM053749.1 coordinate 5,406,518, forward strand.
CTCAGTTACAGGCTTCTAGCTATTTTATTTAACCACCAGAGAGTATTTGTGGTGAGCAAAGTCATACAAAGTCACAAACACAGCATCATTTGGTGTACATGAGAATGCACTCATCTGGGCCACAAACAGATGTTGGGGGCCAGTAATTAGTATTAGAAGACATAGCACCAGAGCAACCTCCAAAGTCAATCTTCCAGGAAGATCATCTCAGACTGAGCATGCGGCTTCAGGGAGAGGTGCAGAGTGGTGAGGGAGGAAGCGAGCTTTACCCTGGTGATCAGTAGTATGACAGACGTCTCAGTCAGACATCCCACACCACCTTGAACTCAGAGTTTCAGATTTGGAACAGTTCAGATCTGATGAGCTTTTGCCTAGAAAGATCCAATGAGACAAAAGCAAACAAAAGTCAAAAGAAAAGTGGGGAAATAGGAATGATGAGCGTGGCTCCTTTGTGGTGTGTAAGTCTTGGCCGTTCTTTGAAGTTTTGTGAATCTGTTAGTAGACACCTGGAGCATCTGTTGAGAAGAGGAGACCATGTCCAAAACAACAGTGTCATCTAGAGTATCAGCTGGTGTCTAGGTGTGCCCGTCCCTGGATGTGGCAGGCAGAGGACATCCCTAATTGGAAGTCTTCACCATCTACCTTGTCTGAAGCAGGGTCTCTTGTTGTTCACATGTACATATAACAATATGTCTGGCCCACGGAATTCTGGGAATTTTCCTCTTCTTCTCCCATCTCTCCAGAGGAACACCGTGTGACTGAAACATGTGTACTTCTAGGTCTGGCTCTTAAATGCATTCAGTGTATGTCTAATTCCAGCTCAGAGTATCATGATTCAGGAGCTTCGTGTGGATGGAGCTTCTGATCTGAGCATGCCCAAGGCCTCACTAGTGAAGTAGCCTCATGCCCTTGTAACCCTGAGCTTGTGGCTGTCATCCAAGACTCTCCCAATAGTATTGTGTTATTGATGCTATCAAAGACACATACATCATCTGTTTTCACTATGCAAAAAAGGGTCTTTTTTTGTCAAAGAGCAACTTTAAAATTTTTTAACTCAAGGGTCTCCATTTCTCTTCATTGCAGCATTAAATGAGCTGATAGCAATAATGGAAGCTATTGTCTCCAGTATGTACCAAATCCTGGCATACTGGTTACTTTTCTCTTGTCTGTAGCAGAACATCTGACAGAAGCCACATACAGAATGACAGGTGGCTCATTTGTTTCAGTCCCAGTCTGGCATAGCAGGAAAGGTGTGGTGGGTCTGTGGGTCCAGAGCCGAGAGCTTGAGCTCAGTAATGGGACTGGGGACCACCCTCAGGGCCTGCCCTAGAAGCCGGTGTCTGCCATGGGACACCACCTCCCGGAGGGCCTATAACCTTCCAAAATGGTGCCACCAGCTGGGGACCGCATTCAAATTGACGAGCCTGTGGGTGGCATTTCCTATTCGTGCCTCAGTAGCGGCTGATATATTTACAGAGGTCATCTCATCTAATGATACTCTCAGCTCTGGGAGGCTTACCGTAAGATGGCTGTGGAGGTAAATCGGAGTTGACTTGCCTGGGTCCAAACCCCATTTCTTAGCATGATGAATCTGACATCCATGGAAAGTCTTTTACTGTGTTCCAAATCCTCTCATCTCATCTGTGAAAAGCAATAAAATAATAAAGACAAGGATTAAATTGCTAATTAGAATAATGTCTGGAATACAGTAATTGCTCCATTGATGTTGGCTTTAAAAAAGTATGCTACTGGAGGGCTAGGGAGATAGTTGTGCCTGTGAAATGCTTGTCTTGCAAACATGAGGACCTGAATGAGATCTTGAGGGTCCATGTGAAGCTGATGCAACAGGGCCTGACATGTGCACAGCTGGGCCTGCAGGTCTCTGCAGCTTCTGGGCAGGAGCATATAAAACTCAGAACCAAGATTCCAATGCTGAAGATTTCTGGTCAAGCTGGGGAGTGTTACACTCTTTTAGTGAGGAGCTCAGGGCGCCAAAGTGCAAGTCAAACAGCAACAAGAGCCAGCCTGACCTGAATAAGTCAGGTTTCGGGAACAGCCAGTAATGGAGGCTTTCTCAGAGCTCTGAAATCAAGAGAGGCAGAGGTGGGAGCCCCCCCCCCTTTTTTTTCCTGGGCAGTCAAAATGGCTGCTCTGGGAGCACCCAACCACTTGCTCCTGAAGACAGACACTGTGGCCGGTGGAGCGACACTAGAAAGATGCTGGTGGACAGGCCGGTGAGCAGTGGAAGCTTGAAGCAGCTGGGAGGGTGGCTCTCGGGGGTCTTCCTTCCCCAGAATAAATGATGAATCTCAGATGGTGTGGTGAAATAGATAATGCTGGTCCCCCTTTATTTGGTGTAAAACAGGGAATTATAAGACTTAGGCAGTGGGATGGGTTTTGAGGGTGAATGTGTTTGATTTGAAGGGGCTAGAGGTGCTAGGGATACTTGATTTACATACAGTAACAAAGTTTTATGAAAAGAGAGGAAAACAGTACTTAATTATCCTATGGATGTGGGAGAATCTCCAGGTACAGTTGAAGGTCATTGGTTGAAAGCCAAGACACAAGACATCTTATTAGCACAGGGTGGGCATTTCCAGGAATCCAACAGGTTTCTCATCAGGAAAGGGTTGGGCCTTGTAATCTTCCTTCAGGGCTAAATGACCCTCCTTAGGAGATAGGGGGTGCCCCAGGTCAGGCGAAGAGGGAACCCCACTGAGAAAAAGAGTCCTTCATCAGAACAAGTTCAGAGGCTATCCAGAAATGCCAGACTTGGACCTTAGTAGAAGGGTCCCACAGGCATGCTGGGGAGGCAGAGACAGGAGGATTCCTGGACTTACCACCATCTAACATAGCAGATTCAGTGATCTTCAGCCACCAAGGGACATTTCTTCAAAACCACAAGGCACACATGGTGCCTGAGGAATGACAGCAAGCTTGTTCTGACTCCCTTGTACATGTGCACCCATATAAAATAAAACAACAAGTATTTATTTTGATTTTTATTTTTAAAGAGTGGGAGGCCAGAGAGCTTGTATACTGGTTAAGAGCACTGGTTACTCTCCTGAAGAAGGAGGGTTCTTTCCTGTTATCCACACAACAGCTCACAGCCACCTGAAACCACAGGTCCAGAGGATCAGGTAGTCTTTGTGGGCACTGCATGGCTGTGGTATACAAGTGTACATGCAGGCAAAACACCAATACACAGAAAATTTAAAAAAAAAGCTTTAAGAGGAAAATTTCCATGTGTCTATGCATGCAGCTATATGTGGGAATGCACATATATGTGTGGGTTTTTATGGACCAGGGAAGAGATAATCAGATTCCTTGGAGCTGGAGTGAAATGTGGTTGTGAAGTACAGTGTGATTACTAGGAACAGGACTTGTGTCCTCTGCAAGAGTGAGCAGCACTCTTACCTCCTGATCCATCTCCCTGGCCCTTAGGTTATTATGTCAGTCTATGAACTTGGGATGTATGAAGAATTCTTGCTATTACGCACAAAACTCTGGGTTTGATCCTTAGTACCACATACCCCAAGCCTGGTGGTGCATGCCTATGTCCCTAACACTTGGAAGGTGTAGGAATGTCATTGTCCGTTCTTCAGGGGCCTGGATTTCAGTGGGGGCCTGGAGCTTGGCTTCAGGATGGAGCGGGATTCTGTTTCTTTCAGGGGTACCTAGAGTGCTTTAGGAAGAGGCCCAAATGCACTTAGCCTGGGTGTGGAAAAGGCATTCCTCAGAGTGTTACAGCTTAGCTCTTTTAGAATGAGATCGCCGGCGGCAGTGGAAACTCTGGCGCTCCAAAGCCTATGGCGATACCAAAGTCTTGCATCTCTTGGTTAAGCTCTGTGCTGAGCATGGCAGAGATGCGGGCAAAAACCCATGCCTGGTGGGCTTGCAGCTGGAGGGCAGGCCCGGTAAGACACCGCTGGCGGGGGATAAATGATGGCTCTCAGAAGGCCATGGTGGAGGGCTGACGCTATCATGCAACAAGCAACTCCCGCAGCATGCACCCCCAGCATGTTTACTTGAAATCAGGGGTTTTTAAACCTTGGGCAGTGGGAGGGATTTCAAGCATGGATGTGTTTGATTCACTGGGGTCAGGGGGTCAGAGGTACTTGATTTACATGTGGTGGTACAGTGTATTTCCCATGCAGTAACATTGTGCTATCACAAGAAGGAAAATAGTATTTAATTATCCTGGGGGAAAGGGAGAAATCTCCAAGTACAATTAAAGTCACCTCTTAAGATTAAGACCTTCTTATCAGGGTGGGGCATTTCTAGAACTTTCCAGATACCAGCTGGACCAGTTTTCTTATCAGAAAAGGGTCTAGCCTGTAATCTTCCCTGAGAACTATGTGACACTCCTTATAAGATCTGGGGTTACCCAGATCAGGGGAGACTTTTAGAACTCTGCTGAAAAAAGGGAGTCCACCATCATAGACAGCACAAGCAAGCAAATGGCTCTCCAGAGACAGAAGACTTCAACCTAATCCAGTAAAGCTTCACAGAGGAGGCAGGGGGACCAGATACTGGAGGTTATTCTTGACTGCACAGTGAGATGGACCAATCTGGGCTATATGAGGTCCTGCCTCAAAGGGTGACAAAAAAAAAAAATCTAGGGGAAAAAAAAAACCTTGAAATTCAGAAGTGAAATAACTTGCCTAGTATCGGTAGCCAGAAAGCACCAAAGCAGGGCTTTTAATCTGTCTTGGAGCTTCAAGCCTCCCGTTTGCGCCAGCTGCTCAGGATGCCTTCCAGGGCCTGCCTTACCACTCTGCTTTCCAGGTATTAGTCAGGGTGCTTTCCTCCCTGATTTAAACTCTGCACGGTGAGTCTGTGAGCGATTTCCTGTTGTGCCTGCCCATGTCAGGGTCAAGGCAATGAATAAATTAGGAAGTTGACACAGTTGCTGGTGACCCATTTTTTATCACATTCAAAAGCACTCTCCTTTCAAAGGAAAGTAGATCTAGTGAAACTGCCTCATTTAGCTAAATCAGGGAGCGTCTATCTAGGGAAACATTAGAATACATTTTTCAACGGTAGCTTGTTCATAGCTGCATAATGGTAAAGACAGAGAGGACTTTAAATGTGAGGAACTTTGAAGTTAAAAGGCGCGAAGGAGACACACAATAGGTGCTATAATCCATATCCAGAGGACAGAATAGCATGAAGAGGTACAAATACGACATGTCCTGAATCGTGATGCTCAGGGAGTCTAAATCGAGCTGAGTGACAGTGTAAGGAGCTCTTGACAGGTTAACTCTGTGACCTCAGGCTTTCATTTCCTATCCCCCCCCCCTTTTAAATGTATTTTGGAGGAACTGTTGGTACCAGAGACCATTGTATAAATATATTCATTTGAGTAAAAGAAAAACCTTGACCAATGGCTGTTTCCAGAATATTTGACCCCAAACCTGTAGGCATGCCATTACAGGATATTAATTACAGGGTATTAATTGATATTTGCTACATCTTGGGACTGATCCCATTAAATTCAGAATATTCATTTTATAGTACTCTGACAGATGTCTCTTATAGTCATTTCCCAAAACCAACACATAAACCAGAAAGCTCACTCGTGAACACAGGGAAGCCACTTACAAAGGAGTCCTTGCTGCCACCACCACGGCTCCATAGGCACGGGTGACAGTTGTCTGGTGACCTCATGAGGTGCTAAGCAGCAGAGATGAGTTACAGACTTAAACGCTAGTGCAGGAGGATAAATTTGTCAGTTCCAGTTTCCACAACCTGGGACAGATCCCTATATTGTTCGGATGGGTCCTGGAGACTGTCACAGCTCACCTGACCTCTGTGTAACATTTCATTGCATCACTTTGCCTTGGGTTCCCACACATACCTACCTACCTACATAGTTACATACATACACACATACATATATATATATACATACACACATATGCAAATACACACATACATACATACACACATACATACATATACACATGCACACATACATACAAGAACACATACATACACACACACATATATATATCATATTGTGTGTGTATAATAAGTGAATGATTTGTAAAAGTTCTAGACCTACCAGAGCCAGGCCCTCCATCTATGCCCAGCTATCTGAGTCGTTCATTTTCTCACTAGAAGCCGTGATCTCTTTAAAGCGACTTTGCCCATCTCTGATTTTATGTTAGATTGTGTGTGTGTGTATTCATGTGTGTATATAGCCATCGAAAAATCAGATGCTCACATTCCATTCTGAACAACATGGATACATATTCGTGCAAAGCTGTATGTATATACGTGAACTATACGTTCACGTGGATGACAAAGGCTAGCCTAGCATTTCTATTTCAGACACCCTCGCTTTGCTTTCTAAGGCAGTGTGCTTCTCTGAACTGGAGCTCGTTGATTGGCTAGTTCTGCCTCCTGAGTGCCAAGGCTGTGGATACGTGTTGCTGTGACCCTCTTCATAGTGGTTCTGAGGATCTGAATCATGTTGTCATGCTTGGATGGCAAGCACTTTACCAACTCAGCCATTTCCCCAGCCCACTCTCTGACTTTAAAAGTTTAGTTCACAAACAAAAGAAAGTTTTAGTTGATTTCCGAATAAAGAACACAATAATACATTTGTTCTGAAAGAATATCCACATAGCAGTTAAGACTGAGCAGGGTCTTTTGGTGTTGGTAAAACACCCAGCACCCTGCCCAATCTGTAGAAACAATATAAACCATCTATTTTTAACTTCCTAAAGATGAGCACAGCCTCTGCTGGTGAAGCTTTGCTTTCTTTTCTTAAATGTTTATATTGAAACCAAAAGCACCCAGGGCTTTCTCTCCAACTTTGCACAAATATGTTTCCATGTTGTGCAGAATGGAGAGTGAGCATTTGATCCTTTGCTGGCTGCTTCTCAGCAGGCCCGAGGCAGGGCTCACAGAAGTCAAGCACAAGTGGGCCTCGACCCTGCAAAGAGGCCATGATAAGGCCACCCCCTTCCCGCCTGTGATGACAGGACTGTGTATGATACTTTTTTACATTTTTATTTTATATTAATCACAGGTTCTGTACTTTGTATCCCAGATGTAGCCCCCTCCCACATTCCCTTCCTATCCCCCCCTTCCCTCTCTTATCTCTTCCCTGCCCCTTTCCAAGTCCACTGATAGGGAAGGACCTCCTCCCCTTCCATCTAACTCTAGCTTATCAGGTCTCTTCAGGACTGGTTGCAATGTCCTCTTCTGTGGCCTAGCAGGGCTGCTCCTCCCTCGGGGAAGAGCCAGCCATTGAGTTCATGTCCAAAATCGTCCCTGTTCCCCTTACTCAGGTACCCACTTGGATATTAAACTACCATTTGCTACATATAAGCAGGGGTTCTAGGTTATATCCATACATGGTCCTCGGTTGGAGAGACAGTCTCATAAAGACCTCTATGCCCTGATATATTTGGTCCTTGCGGAGCTCCTGACCTCTCCGGGTCATACTAACTCCCCCTTTTTTCATATGATTCCCTGCACTCTGCCAAGGGTTGGTTATATTTCTTAATATTTGCTTTGATACCCTACTAGGTAGAGTCTTTCCGAGGCCCTCTGTGGTAGGCTCCTGTCCTACTACTACATATAATATTTAACTCAGTGGTCTCTCAACTTCAAGATTATATTGGAAAACACATTTTGCATAACTCTACCTAGTCCATCTCTTTCCCCTCTTGCCTCCAGACTGCATGCTTAGAAACTATTGTTCCCTGCTTGGGAGCCATTTGTTTTCTTGAGCTACCAATCTCTTTAAGGAAAGAAAGCCATTACCTAGGTAGCATGAAGCTAGGCTCCAAGTTACTATTTTATTTTGAATGCCTGACAGCCATTTACTTGGTTTTGTTTTGTTTTGTTTTTATCCAAATCCAGAAGTGGGTCACCAAGTGAACCATCTCCCCCACTCCAAGCCCACATCCTGACGTCCTCTGTGAAGCCTGTTATCTTGTGAGAGTAAAACGTCAGGCCCGTGTGCCTTGGCATTAAATATCACACAGCTGTATTAGCTTTTCATGCGCTGAGGCTGAGCCACCAAACATTGTGTGGGGGTTATGGTTGGGGTTTGTTTCCAACTGAGGAGTTAAGATGAGTGCATTCCTATCTATCATACTAGGCTAGGCTGATGGGATTAGTACATCTGAGGCACATAAACCTGAATTATGAAGAAGAGAAATATGTTCTTGTTGCTAACAGTACTTTGCGAGTCATGATCCAGCATCATGTTGCATTTTTTTTTTTAAAGCTATTGCAATCAACTCAGAGTGACTGGGGAAGGCTAAGATTTCTTAGCTCCCTGGGATCCTAATATGCAGATCTCTGAAGGGAAGTGGACTGTAATGGCCTGCCAGGCTGTCTGTACTTGAGGGGACACCCAGCGCCGTCCAACCACAGGCTGCACTAAATGTGATTAGGAGCCGTCACAATGCATTTAGCCTTCATCAGTTAGAGAGAGAATTCAGGCCAAAGGTCATTCTCTCCAGCAAAGTGGGCACTTAGTGCTTTTATTTGTGCTAATGGTAAATGATAGTTAATGAAAATCATTTATAAACCTTGTCCGAGATGGCGTTTCTCAGCTGAAAACAGCGGCTGGCTGCTCCTCTCCGAAGGACTGTAATTGCAATACGGTTGACGCTATGTGATAGTAATTGGGCTCACAGTTTAATGAACTGTGTGTCCAGTAACTCATTTCCACACGGTAGGAAAACAGGCTGAGGAGCAGCCTTCCCAACGGGAGTCCTCGCTGGCTGGCTTCATCCGACTCACCATTCCCAGTTTGCCCTTTGGGGGGAGATGCTTCTTCCTTGTAGAGTGTGCCTGGTCTGAGCCTTACACTTTTGGATCATGGCTGACACCTAACTCTAATGATGATTCATAGCCTGTCCACAGACACTAGCTGTTTTAAAGGTCATTTAATCTTTATGTAGCGACTTAATAGAAAGTTTTATCCTTCTTATACACCTTGCATTCATTTGGCGGAGGAAGAGATCTAGTCAGAGCCAGCTGGTGAGAAATAATTTATTTGATTCCCTTTCCTCAGATTTTTTTTTTCTCATTCAAAACAAGAGACAGGCTGGAGAGATGGCTTAGTGCTTCAAAGAACTGGCTGCGCTTGCAGAGGATCCGAATTCAGTTCCCAGCAACCACATTGGGCAGCGCACAAGTGCCTGTGACTCCAGCTGCACGGTCTCTGATTTCCTCTGCTGCCTACATGGGCACCTGTCATTCTGTGTAGACGCACACACACACACATTATTCACACACAAAGGAAAACTTTAAAAGAGGGGAATTAAAAACAAACAATAGCACCTATTTCTATTGCTTCTGTCTTTTCCATTTGGCATGGTTGTTTCTATTGGTAGCTTAGAAACCTCAAGGCTTTCCCCACTAACTACACCCTCCATCTAATTTCTGAGGATTCCACAACCTTCCCAATAAGTGCCACCATCTGGCAACCCACGTGGCAGTGCCCGTGTGGTACTACTGTATGGAAACTGGGGAAAGGCTATCATTTGTTCGTGGCTGGGCTGATAGACAGTGCATTGGGGCCCTGGCTTACTCCTACTGCCTGGTACCCTTACATACTGTAAAAGCACACAGTGTGTCTGCCAGCTGGTGAGAGGCAGAGCCTCCATTTGAACCACAGCCGTGCTGTCCAGGGGAAATAGGGTGTAATTTAAATAGATCTAGTAGCCACATTAAAGACAGAGGAGAAACAGATGAAACTATTTTCGAAATACATTGCATTTAACATGCTATGTCCCCCAAATGACCATTTCAACATGTAATCAATATCAAACATCATTGATATATACTGTTACAATTTTTTGTTACACTTGCTCTCCCTGTTTGGATGAGGTACATTTCATGCTCAGGAATCAAGTGGGGCTGCTGCCTGTACTGTGTGTTTCTCAAGCCCTAAGTCAAAATGCCTCCTTTTGGTATTAGTTATAAAAGCATACGCCAAATTTAGTTCAACCACCTCTAGGAAAATCTGACTAAAACTGTCAGGCGCATCGGGAATTTGGAATTCAGCAGCTGGCAGTCTAGTCACGAAAGCTTTGTTTCAGGTACAGGGCGGATTAGAACCACTGATGGTGTGATCGTACATCAGTGCTGCAGACCCCTGGCTGTCAGTGTTCGCACCTCTGTGCCCTCTGTCCATCCTTTACTCTTTGTCTTTGTGACACTGCTTCCAAGCCTTTCTCTCCAGCCACAAGGTAGGCAAAGAACCCAAGAGGCCATAGGACCCCAACCAAGGAAGTTTCCAACTTCTCAGTATCTCCGTGTGTGAGCTGTGCAGACCAGAAGTGGTGAGTGTGTGCTGGGGAGATTGCTTTCTTATTTGGTTCCCATTGTATCTATGGCCAACCTGACAGAACAGTTTAAGGGAGTAGATTTTCATTTTGGCTTACAGTGTGAATGAGGATACAGCCCGTTAGGGTGGTCGGGGTAGCTCCTTTTGCAGAGGTGTGAGCTTGATGTGTCAGAGTTTTGACAAATCTGGAAGCAAAGCAGAGCTAAAAGTGGGTGTCGCCTTCAAGATCTGCCCCCCAGAAACCTGTCTCTACCATTTAGGTCCCAGGACCAAAGCTCCACAAACCCACAAGGCAGGGTCACTTGAGCCTGCAGGTACTTCACATTGCAAACCTCACAACTGCTTTCAGGGGTTTGGTTGGTTCCAGAGGCATTGGATATAGAAAGGGCCAAGCATTTGGACTCTTTCAGTGACTGCCAGTGTGATATAAGGGGTTGCATTCCTGTATAGTTTTTCCTAACCAACTTATTTTGTTCTCTTTGAAAACAGAAAGAGTCAGGCAAAGTGCCGTCAGCCTTTGACTGGTCAGAGCACTGTAAAGCATGTTTAGGACCTTCCTGAAGTTCTCTGCAGAATGACGATCTCACTCGAAAGGGTTTGCAGGGCCTTAATTACTGTGCCATCTGGGCAGCTTGCCATGGTTGGAGAGTGGCGTTTAGGCGATGTGGCAAGGACTGCTGTGAATATTCCACCCCTTGGGAGAAGAAGCAGGCTCAGGGCCTTTGCTCTTCTGTGACCTTGAACTTTTCCTATCAGGTAATGGGAAAATAGCCCCTGCTGAGGTGCTTGTTATAGGGGCTGGTAAGAACTCACCTGTGGCACACAATCTGTGCACATTAGGAGATTAAGGTATGGCTTGTGTGTGCATTTGTGTGTGTACGCATGTGTATGTGTGTGTATGTACATGCATGAGGAGACCCAAGGTCAACCTGGGAGGCTATTCGTCCTATGCCACCGTGCTTATTCTTTTGAGATGGGGTCTCACTTGACCTGAGCTAGCCAATTTCACTAGGCTGACTGGCCAGTGAGTCCCAGGGATCCACCTGTCTCTGCCTCTCCAGTGCTGGGATTACAAGCAGGCACAACCATGCCTTGCTTTGCACATGGGCTCTGGGCACCCAACCTAGGTCGTCATGTTTGTGAGGCAGGCCCTTTCCTGACCGAGGAGTCTCCCCAACCATCATTTTCAACAGGAAAGACTGGCACGTTTCCTTGTGTTGGTAATGCTTTATTTTTTGACCCATAAAAAATATGATTAATAAGAATTATGGCTGTGATTCCAGTGTGTAACCTGTGCTTTCAGAATCACAGCAGTATCTTCTCCAGAAAGAAGGAGTTTGGAAGTTACCAGAATATAAAGGTAGCACAAATGAAGCATGTTGGACAAAATTAGATCTTTTCCATATCAGGGAAGTGCGTAAAGGGGGCTGAGAGAGCTAAGGCCATGTATGTGTTTTTCCTAAAGAAACGTGACATGTAAAAAGAAGCAACTATGGCCTTTTCTCCCTTATTTTTTCCCCCCATTTTGCCTATCACCTGTCTTTCTTTGCTCACTTCCTTGAAGGAAATGAGCTAAGTTTGAGACTGGAGTTTTGTAAAACAAAGTTCAAATTCACAGATAAAAGTGGTATGTGTAGATTTTGGCTGTGTGCTATTTTTCTTCAAGGAACGCTGTCGTTATGAGCTAACAAGTTCTGAATAATGGGCCACATAAACTGCACGTGGTCATAATCTGAATTTGTGTCTGTTACTGACACATGTCCTAAGACTTTCTGAGCTGTCACATACCTGTCCGTGTGTATGCACGTGTGTGTGTCTGTGTGTACATGCGTGCTTGCAGTGTTGGAAATAAAATCTAGGATCTTTCACATGCTGGTAAACTGTAGGAATGAAAGATGCGCTAACACTGACTGGCAGCTGGCTGCTCTAACAAGTGTGACTCTTAGGGAACAAAAAAGAGTTTTATAAGGAAGAGGTACTGAGCAGATGCAGGAACTGGTATGGACGGTGGACTAAAGGTGATGATTGTCATGAGGAGCAGGGCTCTGGTCTTAAAATGGAATCTACATATTACATCATTCATGACCTTGAGCCATTGGCTGAAGGCTAGAGTGACAGGGGCAGTTATGGTGGTACACGACTAATCCTAGGGTTCAGGAGGCTGAAGCAGGAAGATTACAAGATGGAAGACCAGCTCGCTTTTAGTGATGAGACCCGGTCTCAGAAACAACATTCAGCAAAAACTTAAAAGTTTCGCTGTGGTACCCAGTGATTGAATCTTGGACCACATGGCCTGTCTGATGAGCTGGACCATGCCTGACTCTGATCCCATCCTGTCTGAAGACTCTCCAGGTTCCAAACAACCAGACCTCCCAGCCCATAAACATCCTCTGAGGATGCCTGCTTCATGTTGGGGCAGCTGCTGTTAGCACCTGCTTCCGCTGACGTCACTCTTGCTTTCAATAACCCTGATGTTTTCCCTCACCATCCCCAGGGTCTGAGGCCTCGCCACTGCTTTGTGTCTGGTACTTCTGTGTTCCATAATGTCATCTTCTTGTGGCAGGACACCCTCTCAACAGCTGTTGGAAATTTCTCAGCACAATGGTACCGTTCTTCCTTACAATTTTCCTTTTCTATCTCATATACCACAAAAAGCTAGTCAGAGAACAAATGACATTGCACTCTGAGTCTACACTGCAAAAATAAAACAGAACAAGACAAAATTCAGATGTCGGTCCTCATGTGCTAACCTTTTCTTGGTGGTTAATATCTCGGTATTTTGAATTCTGGATCTGAAGATCTTCCACACACAGCAGCACAACTGTGAAGTTGTGTTACAACCATGAAAGCCTGTCACTGAGGAGGCCTGACAATTCTTCAGTAATGAAATTTCCTTCCTATCTGTGTAGGTTAACACCTGCAGATGGAGTCAAACATGGCTGGGAGGTGGGGGGATATGGCCAGGGAGCCTGTGTGGTATGTTTCACACCTCTCTTTGAGATGTTGCAAGATAACTTTGGCATTTTAATATAGTGTCAGTACACATTATAATCCAGAGAGCATTTTGTAGAGCTAGATACAGAACAGGAAGTCAGTAAGCTTGTGCTAATGACTGGCTGATACAGCATCTAGAGGTCATAACCACTCATTCTTCATCGCGGGAACCGGGGTTTCGCAGGTGCTGGAGTCACCACCATTCCCCCAGATCTGGGTTGTTTTGTTTTATTGCTGGAAGTTGCCAGTGTAGACTCCATTGGTCCTAGCAATGGGTATAAGAGGTTCTCAGGATGGGAATGTTAGGGGAACTTCCAGGGGCCAGGGAGATGCCTCAGTGGGTAAAGGTGAAAAATGAAGACCTGAGGTCAGCTCCAAGCACCCACAGTAAGAGCCAGTTGTGGCCCTGCATGCCTTTAAGTCCAGTGTGGGGACTGCAGAGTGAAGGGGCCCCAGCTTGCTGGCCAGTCAGCATAGCTGATTGCTGAGCTGGCTAGCCCTAGGTCCCAGGGAGAGATGGAAAGCAGGAAATACCTCATGTTGGCTTGTGGCCTGGACATACACAAACACACAAAGAGAGAACTTTGAAAGACATGAGTTTGTTTACAATAGCATGTCCAAACTCTAAGAAAGCAGATGAAATCCGGAGCCACAGCTCACATTCTTGCAAATGTCCCCAAGTTTGTCAGTCATTCATGTTTGGGCCACAGTTCTGCAATGGAGTGCCTGGATTTTCCACTTGTCAGCGAGTGGCACAGCTCCCAAAACAGAGTTCTGGTATGTTTAAGCTAAGAGAATTGAAACATCTTTAAAAAGGGGTGGGGGGAGTGAGGGGTCTGGAGAGACAGCTCAGCATGTAAGAGCGATGGCTGCTCTTCCAGAGGACCTGAGTTCAATTCCCTACACCCATACTGAGTAGCTCATAACTGTCTGGAACTCTAGTTCTCAGAGATCTGATGCCCAACTGTGGCCTTTGTGGGCATGCCAATGGTGTGGAGACATATACATAGGCAAAAAACCCCACAAGCATAAAGAATAACAATAAATCTAAAAGGCCATGTGGACCACTGGAATGCTTCCGTGAGCACAGAGCCTGGTGACACGCCTCCACCTGCAGGTGCTAGAATGCCCTGCACAACCAGGTCAACAAAATGACCTGCATGCCCTGTGGCTGGGCCTGGGGGCTCACAGTAGGACTTCACACCATGGCTCTCCATGTGTGTGTCCATTCCATCCTCACCTGGCTCCTTCCTTCCTGGCTGTGCACAGGTGGCTGCCAGGTTTAGCAGCGAGCCTGTGAGGAGCGTTTTGTCGTGTGTCAATGTTCGGATGGTTTCCAGTGAAAACATCAAACTGAACCGGCTGAGGACCGAGTTACGCACCGAGTTACGCATGAGGCTTGGGTCATATGGGTCATAGTTCTTCCCAAATCACATTTTTTCATTCTTTTGGAAGATGTTATTGTTTGTACCTGTGCGTGCCTGTGTATCTGCATGTGCATGCGTGCATGTGTGTGCATGTGTGTGTGTGTACACATCTGTGTACATCTGTGCACATGTGGAAGCCAGATGTAGATGTTGAGTGTCTTCCTCAATTGCTCTCTACCTTATTTTCTGAGGCAGGGTTTCTCACTGAACCTGGAGTGTACCTATTTGTCTAGACTGGCTGGTCAGTGACCTGGGAGCTATCCTCAGCGTGGGCTCATAGGCATAAAGTGCTGGAGCTTTCCATGTGGGTGCTGAGGAATCAAACTTAGGTCTTCATGCTTACTCAGCGAGTATTTTTACTGACTGAGAAACCACCCCTAAACCTTTCTTCTTCTTCCTCCTCCTCCTGTTCCTTCTCTTTCTTCTTTTTTTTCTTTTCTTTGAAAGAAAACCCTGAAAAAACTGTAGTAGAAAATGTATCTGTTGTTGACCCTGTGTTTGCCAACCCCACATGGCTAAAGGTGAGGAGAGAGCTTGACATGAAGATTTAGAGGAGCAGGAAAGAGTTAATGTTCTTGTTCGGGTACCTACTAGGCCCTACCCAGGACTGTGCAGTCTCTTCTCTTAGCACCTGCTAACAGAGCAGAGCGCTCTGATCAAACAAGCGCTGAGAGAAACTAGCAAACAGCCCTGCCACAACCACACGCTGCCCCCATGGCCAGCTTTACAGACACAGAACCAGGGAGGAAAATAGCCATTAGTGTAAGAATTAGTTCATGCTTGCGTACAAGCAAGACAGCCACTAAACACACATTTTAATTGCTCACGTGTTTGCAGGGGTCCATTTGAACGATGCTAATAAAAGTTTCTATTTCAAAGCCGCCTCACCGTTTAAGAACAGCTGTTCTGCCCTTGAAAATGGGATATTCCAGTCTAATACAACGATGAAATCTCATGATGGTAAAGAAGCCTTCCCTACATCCTTTGGCTCCTGAAAAGAAAACTGTGCTGGTAACACAGCCAGGAGAATCTGCTTTGATTTAAACCAGGCTCCCAGAGAGCCCAGGCTGGTTTGCAACTTGTGGCTGGCCAAACTGGTCTCAAACTCAGAATTTTTCATGGAAAATTATTCAGTGCTTTGATTAGTGTATATTATACATAATCATTTATTTTATTGTGACACTTTAATTCGTGTATATAATGTACCTCAATCATATTCACTTCTGTTCCTTCCCACTCCTGTTAATATCATTCAGGTTACTTATAGGATTGTCATGGATAAAGTTTTTTGTTTTTTGTTTTCAAGAGCCTATGTCCCTAACCAGTGGCTACACACCTGAAGAAAACATCTCTCCCCATCTCCAACCAACCATGAACTGCATAAATCCTTTGGGAGTGTTAGGACTCTATGAGAGAGACCCACCTCCTTCTCCATGGTAGCGTGCTGGTGGGTCTAGTCTTGTACAGATCTTACCCGGGTCGTCACAGATGCTGTGAGTTAGTGAGTTCCATAGTCAGGTCATGCCTGTAAGTGAGGGTGCTGTAGTGCCCGCCCTTTCACCCTGGATCCTTTGTCCTTCCTTGCAGAGTATTCTCTGAGCCTTGGCAGGGCTGGTACAGATGTCCCGTTTGTAGCCCGGCACTCAACAGCCACTTATTCTCAGCACTTTGACCAGTTATGAGACTCAACACTTACTGCTGGCCACGGCAAACGGAAGCTTCTCCGAACAAAGTTGATAATAGCACTCATCCACTGGCATAAACATAGTTATTTAGAAGGCAATTTGACAGGCACATCAGGTCCATTTAGCGAAATAGCCACAGCAGCTTCTGCATTAGGGCCTCTGACCTCCCCAGCCAAGAGCTTCAGCTGCTGTCATTGCATGTGGGGACCACCTAGCGAGACTGTTGGTGGCAGTTCTCCACAGCGCTTTCTGGGCCTGTGAGGGCTGGCCAGCAGGGAAGAATGCCACCAGCCCAGTCCTAGCAGGGTTTCTCCGTGTTCTCCCAGAGCGTTCCATCTTCAGGGACACGGCCTAAGAATGTAGTTCTGGTGGACAACCGACAGCAGTGGGAATTGCCTGGGTGGTTTTGGGGGCCTCGGGCCCTCTTCAGGAAGAATTTCCAAAGGCTCCATGGTCTTCCTCTCTCTGTAGCCACAGACCATGAGGCCTGGATCTGGGTTCTCATGCTTCCCTACTTTAGGAGCAAGCTTCCAGGCATAGTTGCCTGTGTCAGAAATGCCAGCACTCAGGAGGCGGTCAGGACCATTGCAAGTGTGAGTTCCAGGCCAATCTGAGCAAAACAGTGACTGACACTATGCTTCAAAGCAGACCAAGAAGAGAGAAAAATGTCATAAATATGAACACATAGGAAAAAATGAATTTCTGTACAGATTTGGCCAGAACTGAGATGGGAGGAAAGCCCTTCTCTGACTCACTTTTCAATATGGCCACACTAAAAATTATAGGAAGGGTGGAAAGCAAGAGCCTAGACAGATGTGGCTAAGTGTGGGCTCCAGTCACATGAGCTGGAAACAAGGCTTTGTCATTCACAAGGAGCCAGAGAGTTCACCCCCAACCTGATGCTTCCTGTCAAGATAGCAGACAGTTTCAAAACAAATTCCTATTTCCTAGGGCCCTGCCAACTGCGTGAGGACCTTACCTGCAGCAACCATCTGTGAGGTATAGCAATCTTAGGAGCTCCGTTGACGTCATTCTCTGTTGGAATGGATCCCATTAAAAAAAAATATTCTATTTTGGCACAAGTTAGGAATATAGGGTTGGGGTGTTTTTTTTTTTTTGCCAGTAAAAGATATGAAATTTATGTTTATTTCAAAAATCCCATTGTAGCACACAGCCTATTAGCATGCTAACTGGTTTTTCTTAAATTACTTTTCGCTCAAATACCAATGCTCTTATTTTGAAAAAGTCAGTTGCATTCATTGTTGCATCTCTGTCACTTTGGAGGAGATGAAATTTCCCTGAACGGGCTAGAGTTCTCTGGAGAATTGGTGACTGAATGAGACCATCTGCAGATATGTTCAGTGTCATATTTAGATGTTTTTAGAGTCTCTTTAATTGATAATCAAGGCTCAGGCCTGTTAACAAATCTGTTTTCCTGTTAGCTGAATTTCATTTCACATTCTAAAACAGGGAAATGCCCTGTGTTGAATCTCAGAACTTTCAGGGATTGACTATATCAAGCCAGTTGTCATGTTTGGTTTGTGTCTCGGTGATGATATAGCTGATGCGTGGCAGGTGTTCCCAGTGCCCTAAGATGGAAGTAGGCCGTTGTGCGGGTTGGCTTTTACTGTTGGACTGCTGTGGCCTAGAGTCACTAGAACAATGAGAAACTGTCTGGATGCACTGGCCTGGGGGCCTATCTGTCAGAGACTGTCTTGATTGTTGGTTGACGTAGGAAGACCAGCCCATTGTGGGCAGCGCAATTCCCTAGGCTAGAGGTCCTGAAGAGGAGGACGCTAGCTTAGAGTGAGCACAACATTCATGTGTTTCTCTCTCTGCTGTTGACTGTGGATGTACAGGTCCCTGCCTTGGCTTTTGCTGCAGTGACTTGGGATTGTAAACCAGATAAACTCTTTCCTCCTTCAAGTTGACCTTTTGATGAGGCATCTGTCACAGAAACAGAAGTGAAATTCTGTCAGGCAGCTTTACATGGAGATGACCAGAGGGAGCGAGTTCAGAGTCCTACTGTGTTTGGGATTTATGGTTCTGAGTGTCCTCCTGACCAATGTCTGGGGCTGGTAAATATTACTTTATCAAATCCCACTCTGTATGCCCCCAGGTCAAGCTGACTTGCTCTGGTTATGGCCTCATCATTAACTTTGTGAGTTGCATTCTTGTTCTGGGAGCATGGGAGACAAGTTGGAACCTGCACGGGGTGTTATGCTCTTCTGGAAACAAGGTCTCTGTGTTACAGTTAACTCGAGATTGTTCATCAGTTATGAACCCTTCACCATAACAAAGCAAAACACACTCGGGGAAGAAACACTTTAATTTGTATGTCCATTATTATCTGGGATTATTTGGGTTGCAAGTTACTCTTTGCAGGTCTCTGCTCCTCAGTAGGAGGAGGTTTGCTTGCAAGGATAAATTGTCATAATGTTGGTAGCCCTAGGGCAGTGCTCAGGGATGGATCTTTGTAGCTTGTTTCTCTCTTCAGGCAGAGGATAGAAACCTCACCAGCAGCTGAGAAGATATCTCAGTTGCCGATGTGCTTGCCTTGCAAGCGTAAAGACCCCATACAGAGCCCCGGAACTCATGTTCATAAAAGCCAGGTATGATATAGTACATTTGTATTCCAGCACTGAAGAAGCAGGCACAGTGCGTCCCTGGGGCTCCCTGGCCAGCCAGCCCAGCCGATTTGGCAAGCAGTGGGCCAGTAAGAAACCCTGTCTCCAAAAATAAAAGGTGGGTAGTATGCCTGAGGAATGGCACCTGAAGTTGCTCTCTGGGCTCTACATGTGCACACCACATACCCACAACACACACACATGAGCACACACACACAGACACACACACACATAACATGGCTAAGACCAAGAGTGGAACCTGATGAGGAAGCAGACCACACAGGATGGGTGATGGTGGTGGTCTTGCCTGTGGCTACAGTGGTGGTTGCTGATAGGTAGGAGCATGGTCTTTCAGATAGGGAAACATCTTCTACTCACAGGACATATCAAAGTGTTTAAATTGTGTCATATGTATTCATAAAGTCACATGAGGAATTGCTATTTTCTGATTGCATGGTTGGTGGGAAGGAACCCTGGAGGCCCATGATGGAGGGGCTGCTATTTTAGAAAAGACGCGTGAATGGTGACCTGCAGAAGGAAGCTTGCTATCAAATATAGGATGGACCTTGGCAATAGCCAACTCTTTCCAAAACAAGAAATAACTGTGCAAACGAGTTTCACTGGGATGGCACAAATAACAAAGCCCTGTTAATATCATACTCTACTATTTATTTTCCTATGAGAAAGCTGAGCCTTGCCACACTAAACATAAGTACATATTTTAGGTACAAAAATGACTACTTGTGATGCATTTATTTGCTAAACCGAATTAATGCAAACCCACCTTACTATTAAAATAAGCATCATTTTTCAGAATACTGCAAATGTTTATGTATGGTAGTAGGTTATTTGTAGGGAATGCACACAACCATTATTCTACTACAGAGCACTAAAATTATCTGTAGTGAAGTCTCACTGATATTGAGGAGCGAGGTGTGGAGGGGAAGAATGATGGTCCAGGTCTCTCCTCCAGCTCTGGAACTGTGACCAGCTGAGGTTCTTGCTGGCAGCAGCAGGAACGCAGAATTCGAGGAGAGTAGTGAGAGCCCCAGCTGTATCCTTAGGATGCCATCGGAATGAGCTTGCATTTCCTCTGTAGTTTATGGGAAATATGATGTGGATATTTGAGTGAAGCTGGTGCCTTTGCTTTCTGTCCTCCCTTACATGATGTAAGATTTTCGCAGCTCTTGAACGAAGTTCAAAGCCCAAGAACAGACCTCCTCCTAGGTTAGGGTCCATGGAAGGAGTGTGTTTGTGATCAAGACATTATATCATGGCATAAAATGCTAGAACATGACCAGGTTCCCCCAAATCCCTTTTGACAGTGTGTCCCAAATGACCTAATGAATACCCACTTGGCCTTCCCTGTTAGTCTATACTGCCTCCCAGTATTGATCACCATCCTGGCACCAGGCTTCCACCCCATGAAACTTTGGGAATATATATGATTATTTGATTTAGAGCTTTGGTGTGTGTGTGTATGTGTGTGTGTACATGTGCATTGTGCAGGTGTACCTGCATTTGTGTGTATAGATACACATGCATGGTTGGGCCTATATGTCTCTAGGAGGATGTTTGCAGAGTAGCATAAACAGATAGTCATGTTCTGTTGGTAGGCTTCATCCAGTGCACTGAGAACTGAGGCAGAGACAGCAGTGTGTCATCTGCTGGGCAGAGATAGGAGATGACCATCTTTTCCTCCTTCCCACCCTAGTTCTCCCTTGGGATGTTACTCTGAGACTGGGTTCCACCACAGCCTCCTCTGTGCTTCAGTTTTAGACTTGGCCTGAATTACTCTTCTACTTTCTGGACTCTCTGTATTATACACAGCAGACTGACAGACCTCTGGCCAGTTCCCCCATTGTGCATAGGGATGAATTTTGAGGACAGTTTGCAGGAAGCTATTTCATGCTTATGGTCTCCAATGGCTCTGCATGAGCCTATGACACAGCCAGGCCTTACCATGTACAAACCTGAAATAGTCACTGGATTCTAAGCAGAAGACGAGTCTAAGCCTAAATTCTGCTTGCTGTCTGCATTCTTGTAGCTACATACTGCCCTATGTTCGTGTGATGGTTTGAATAACAATGGCCTCCATTAGATCCAGGGAGTGACTGTATTTGAGAAGGATTAGGAGGTGTTGCTTTGTTGGAGTAGATGTGGCCTTGTTGGAAGAAGCACATGACTGGGGGAGAGGCTCTGAGGTCAAAAAGTCCATGTCAGGCCCGACATCCTTCTCTCTCTGCCTGGATCAGGATGTAAAGGCCTCAGCTACTTCTCCAGCACCACATCTGCCTTCGCGCCCCCAGGCTCCTGTCCATGACATGACAGTAATGGACTCAGCCTCTAAAGCTCTATGCAAGGCCCAGTTAAATGCCTTCCTTTATAAGAGTTGACTTGGCCATGGTATCTCTTCACAGCAATAGGACAGTGCCTAAGACCATGCATCAATCCACCTGCCGGTCCCTCCGAAGGGCCCTGTCCCTTGCTCTCCTCTTCATTTAAAATCCTTTCCTTGGGTTAGCATCTACAGAAACACTTCTGTGACTGTGCTGGAGACGGAGGATGAAGTTCAAGACTCTTAAGCTGAGTTAATAAGCTTGTACTAAGATGTAAGAAAGTTGATCACCTCCCTCTGGGGGTGGGGCAGCCTTGAACAAGAACAAGAAGATGCAGCCAGCCCTGATGAGACCTGATAGGCCAGGGTCAGATAGAAGGGGAGGGGAGGGTCAGAGGGAAGAAGAGGGAGTGAGGGTGGGATTAGGAGAAGATGAGGGAAGGTGCTACAGCTGGGATATAAAGTGAATAAAGTTGTAATAAATAATAAATAACTAAAAATTAAAAAAGAAAGGCCATTGTTCATTCCTTTTGACCATATATGTGTGTGTAGTGTGTGTGTGTGTGTTGTGTGTGTGTGTATGTATGTTGGTTTCATTTTATTTCAATTTGCTAACTATTTATCACCAAAGGTCACTGAAGTACATTCCAAGGTATGCTTCAGGAACATTTTATATGTTACTGTGTGGGATTTTAATTGCACACACCTTGATTATTCTGTTTATCTGGGAACGTTTTATTCAGCCATTTGACAATTCCATATTTTATTTTGCACCGGCACACAATAAGTGCCCGCATGCGTGGGGCCCTGGTAGGCTTCAGCTTGACTGAGGAAAACGTCCTCGCAACGTACCTCCTGTTCTTCACAGAAGAACCTTCAGCAGGAGCACTGCATCTAAACAGCTGCTGATCCTTTGTGAGGTCCTATTTTGTGGTTGTTTCACACGTTGCTCTTATAATTGGGTCCTTGTCATGTTCTGCCCCTGTTCTCAGATAATGCCTTGAGTCTTTCTGAGATGTAAAGGAGGTGCTGACTGAGAAGGAGCGCTCCCCGTGGCTGTCAGCCCTGAGGCAGCCCGTGAAAGTGGTGAACGGATTGCCCGGGCCCATGGCTCATACCATCTTCACCTACACATATCTCTTAAACGGGAATTTTATTGCCTATTTGAGTTGTCAAAGTTGCTTTGATCTGGACTCCTTGGGCCCAGATGGTTGCTTCCCACTCCCCCTTTAGCTAAATAACCTTGGAAGTTTTTTAGCCCCTTG
Source organism: Pachyuromys duprasi (assembly GCA_028658305.1). NCBI lineage: Eukaryota > Metazoa > Chordata > Mammalia > Rodentia > Muridae > Pachyuromys > Pachyuromys duprasi. Next base: position 5,429,175 of record CM053749.1, read on the forward strand.
TGCCTCAGTTTAATTTATCAAATGGGAATAAGAATAGCACTTAACCTATTTTTAAATGGTCTCTTACTATGTAGCCTAAGCTAGACTCAAATAGATCCTCCTGATTCAGCTTCACAAATGCGGAGATTAATGTCATGTGCCACTGTTTGTGCGTGTATGTGTCTTTGTGTGTCCATGTATGCATGTGTGTATGTGTCCAACTCTGTGCATATGTTCATGCACACACACACACATGTACATGAACTTGTGTGCTGTGTACATCACAGAGTCCAGGGATGATGGCAGTTGTCTCTCTGATGCTTCTGTACTTCATTTCTTTGAGGTAGAATCTCTCAGTGAAGATGAAGCTTAGCATTTGGATCCTAGTGAGACTTCAGGATCCAGGTGTCTCTGCTTCTAGCCTATGCTGGGGCTGCAGGTATGTGCTCCATACCTGGCTTTTTATGTCGATGCTGGGGAGGTGAGCTCAGGTCTCAGACATACAGAGCAAGTGCTTTACCTGCCGAGCCATGTCCCCAGGGCCATTAGTGTTTAATATGGTAAGATAAGACATGTTCTTCCTTTTCTTTTTCATTCAGGCAATATATTCTTATTGTCTAACAGAGCAGTGCATGGTTATAAAACCTGTCAATATCACTACAAGTTTAGGGCTTCCCCTGAGTGGCTTAGGGGATGTTAAATGCTCGTATCGTTCACTCAGTGCCAGAATGACACACACACTCAGGACTGGGGCTGCTCTTGTGCACAAAGTAGAAAGACTTGAACTTGTTTAGGGGTGCCCTGCCCACACACCTTATCCTTTGTCTCCAGTGGCCGGAGGGGGTCCACTTATCCATGCTGATTAGCAGGTAAAGCAATAATCCAGCAGACCGCCCTCCCCCATTCCTATGGTTGCCCCCGGGCTTAAGGCATAGAGGGTTTTCTTCCCTGTTACATGGTATTTTAAGATGCTTCTTTCTTCTTCTTCCATCTATGAGAACCTGGCATCTGCTACTTAATTTGTTCGGTTACATTGCAAAAGTTGAAGTTTGTTTGGTCGTGACCCAGAAATGCTTTCAGAGAATGTGGCTTAGTAAGGAAGGCTTCAGGGGCCTTGGCAGTTCAGTTCATTGGCTACATAAGGAGATAAGCCTCAGCAATCCCAGGGGTCATTTGGCACATTTTCAATAAGCACTTGGTGTGTTCCCTGCTCGGTGCAGCGTGCTAGGTGGGGATAGCATGGCTGCCATCTTTCTGGTATTTCCACTTGAGCACAGGAAGACAGGGTGCTTTCTGTTGGCCGTTTTGGCTTCAATAAGTACCCTTCTCAGCCCTTATCTGCACCCAGGGACCTGACCCAGTCAGCCAACCCCACAGCTCAACTACAGCTTGGTGTCTACTTTTAGATCGCACCGTGCAGTCTTTTCCTATAAACCGACACTTACCCCACTGCAAAGAAGGAAGAAGCTTGTGTGTGACTTAATGTTTAGGTGCACAGAGCTCAGACACTTGAAGTCTCACAGAGCCCCTCTCCAAGGCTGTGAAGGTAGTGACATGCCTGGGAAAGGAGACTTTGTAGAACTGCCTACAAGCTGTGCCTGTGAGCAACATCATATGCTCACTGGCTGCCCAGACTAGACACAGGCCATGCTGTTTTCTTTAGTCTGACAGCAGTGTCCTATCTGGAGTGCAGAGCCATTTGTTCCCATCTCTCGAGAGAAGGTCATATGATATATGGGCAGGAACTAAGCACGGATGTTTGTAATTTTAACTTGATGGGGAAAAAAAGTCAAAAGAAGGGTACTTCATGAGATTTGAAAGTGATCTGAAACTCAAATTATTTCTATAAAGCAAAGTCTTGTTTTGCCCCTCCCCTTTTGATTCCTGTGTGCTCTGTCTACACAACAGTACTAAATAGTTGGGGAATGGCCCAATGATGCAGGAAAAGCTGGACACTTATTTTCTGCCTCCTGGCAGGAGTATCATGCTGTCCCTGCCTCTCACGTCCAGGACCCACTCTTAGCTGATAGAGCAGCGTGATGCTGGAGAATGGAGGCGGGACTTAGCATTTGTTCTCTGCCTTTCTCTCCCCAGGAAGGTTGGCTGAGCTCCATTCTGCAGGTCACAGCTACTGTGGCAGCAGGCAGTCCTTAAAGTACAACGCCCATCCTTCCCCATGTACTGGGGCAGCTCTTTCCCTCCCTCCAGCCAGGAGTTCTGACATCCCTCATTGGCCCTGAGCAGGGTGGGTCCCTGTGCTCCTCCAGGCCCTGCTCCTGGGAGCCCCCTAATAATTCCTTAGAACCCAACAGATGAAACAGTAATGAAGAGGTTAGCAAGTCAGAGATTGCCTTGATTTCATTCTGATAAGGAAAATAAACTATTAGATGGAATACAGAGCAGACTCGTACAGGGGAGCTGGAGTTCGGCTCACAGCAGCGTGGGAGTTTAGCACTCACAGAGCCCTGACTTCAGTCTGCAGCAGGAAGACCAAAGCGACTTCCCTCCCCAAGCGCCTGTACCCACAGAGGTCAGAAGAGGCCTCAGGTCCCCTGCAGTTGGAGTTAGAGGCCCTTGGGAGTCACATGACATGGGTGCTGGGATCTGACCTCTCAGGTCCTTTGGTGAGCGTGTGGGAGGGCTTTCTCTTCTTTTCTTCTTTTTCTTGAGAGACAGGTCTCACTATGTAGCCCTGGCTGACCTGAAACTATGTACACCAGGCTGACTTTGAATTTACCGATCCTCCTGCCTCTTCCTCTTGAGTGCTGGGGTTACAGATGGGTGTCACCACACCCAGGCTGGTGCTGAATTCCAGCCTGTGGTTAAGGTAGAGGAAGAGGCCAGCGGGCTGGAAAGCAGGGAGCAGCATGGCATGCGAAGACCTCAGGGTTTCTGAGACCAAGTCTTGCACAACGACCTCTCAAATTCTGAGCGTGATGCCATAGACCACTGGGTCTCTCTGGTGAGAGGAAGGGAGTGATGGAGTGTTCATTCACATAGTTCTGTCCATGGAAATGCTGCAGTTGATTTTTGTGAATTCAGAGCGAAGCAAGGATCGTATTACAAGCCAATTAGGATATTTAAACAAAGATGGCATCCTGTCAGGACTGGGCTTGGCTGATCCAGCCCTGGTCTTGAAAGCACAAGGAGTTGAGTTCAGTCTCTGGAATCTGGGAAACGGTTCAGGGCAGTGCCTGCACCACTGTGCTTGCAATCCCAGTGTTGGGGAGCTAAAGACCCCCGTATCTCCCAAATGGTGATCTCCAGGACAGTGAGAGAGCCCATCTCAGAGGAGGTGGCTGCATTCCTGGGGATGGCCACTGATAATGTCCTCTGGCCTTTACACACATGTGCCATACATGTGCAATTAGACCTTCTCCTTATGTACATGGGATTTCTTTCCTTTATTTCTTTGAGAAATAGTGTTCTGTTGTCTGAATTCATAACTCCCAACACTTTAAAACACATATATTACCTTCTCTTCATATAATTATCTTTGAGGTAAAGTTTTGTTCTATAGCCCAGGCTTGTCTGACACTCACTGTAGGACTCAGAGTATTGGGGGTTGATCTGGCACCATGCATTCTAATGCTAATTACTGGCCCCAAGGTCTGGGTACCCCCTCCCCCCAGTTGAGTGTATCCTCTGTACACCAAGTGATATTGTGTGTGTGACTTTGTGTGACTTTACTGGCCATATTCTCTGACTGGCTAAATAAAGTAGCTGACAGTTTGTAACTGGGCAGGAGCTTAGGTTCCAGGACTTGGGGTGAGATAGGGACCATGAGGCAAAAGATGTATCAGGAGGAAAGGGAGACGGGCTATCCATGGGGCTGCAAGGACCATGAACACATGGCCATGAGGGCTGACCTGGTACAGCAGAAACAACCCAGGCAGGAACAATTATGACAGGTAACTTGGGTTGTATAGCTGGGAAATAGCAAAATAGCTTAGACGGTAGGTACATGCCCAGTTGTGGTGCTAAGGTCTCTGTGTCCATTATTTGGGCACTGGCTTTGGTAGAGAAGCCTTCTAGAGTCAAATAGCCTTTCCACAACATCAGCGTTCCCTCAAATTCAGTCAAAGCCCTGCCTGAGCCTCCATTTGTGGCTCAGGTAATTTTTTTTTGTATGTAGTTTCTGAGAAAATTAAACAGGGAACATTCTGCATCCTCAAAACTGTGACTTGATTCTCATCGCACCGACTGTCTTCGATCACATCTTCTGCATTCTGAAGTTCCCCGCTGCGCTGTGTTTCTTGCAGCTGTATTTCTGCACCCTCTTTTCAGTGTTTCAGCCATACTCATAAAGGCAGCAGACATCGCTCTTCCTCACTCCCACCCCTCTTCTTCTCCTGTCTTCCTCTGTGCATTTGGACTGTTGTTGAACTATATTGCCACTGGCCTGGTACATTCATTTTCAAGAGCCTGGAAAGAGGGATCGTGCTTCAGCCGTGGTTTCATTGCAGGGCCATGAGACTATGTCCTCACTCCCTTCTGCCTACCCCTTCAGAGCAGCTCAAGGCCCTTTCTTATCTGTCAGCTTTCCCTTACATGTATGGACACCTTAAGCCCAAGGATGCCCTCTTAAACACCTTAGGCAGTTTCACAAGGTGTTTGTCCCAGGAGTTTTTTCTTTCAAATTCTGCATCTCACTTGGCCTATGAGCTGATCATTTCGGCAAAGGTGACACACAACCTAAGAGCTGCAAACCCAAGACGAAAGTCGTTCTTGTTAGCAGATATTTGCCGATGCCTCACGGGCCGCACAGGCCAAGGGGTGTCATTGCCCTCCAGGAGCCTATGAGACCGTGGAGGAGTGGAAAGCTCAGCCTGTGACCACAGTTCAGTACAGTTCTCGTGATGGGAGATGCTGCCTGTTAGACCCAGAGTTCCCAGCCCATCTTGGTTTGATTCCTGACTTTACCCTGATTTAGTTCCAGGATCCTGAGTTCTCTGTGCCTGTGTTTTTATATCAGGAAAAGAGAAAGGCTATCAGGCTTAAAGGACTTAATACAGTGGACCAAGAAGAATGTCAGGTAAGTAGTAAGTGGCTAGAAAACCATGATCTGCTCTTAGCATTTCTGAATTTATGGCAAGGCTAAACTTTGGAAGGGATGATAGACTTTATGTGGGGTCATTGCCACCCAGAACCTAGAGAATTGTTTTTATGGCAGTAGAAGCCAAGTTCTTGTTACTGTGTATGTTTGTGTGAGTGTATATGTATTCAAGTGAATGTGTGTATGTTAATGTGGGTGTTTGTTCATGTGTGTTCATGTGGGTGTTGTTACTGTGTGTGTTTGTGTGAGTGTATATGTATTCATGTGAATGTGTGTATGTTAATGTGGGTGTTTGTTCATGTGTGTTCATGTGGGTGTGTGTATGTTCATGTGGGTATATGTATGTTTGTGTGAATGTGTGTTTATGTGTGTATGTGTGTGAAAGAACATGTATGTGTGAGTACATGTGTGTATGTGTGTGTGTTCATATGAGTACACATGTGCATGCAGATACATGTGAAAGTCAGAAACCAACCTTTTGTGTCAATCGTTAGGTGTCTTCTACTGTTTTTTTTTTTTTTTTTGGCACAGGGTTCTCTCCTGGCCTGGAAGTTCATTAAGTAGACGATGCTAGCTGTTCAGTCAGTGGGAACCCACTCACCTCTGCCTCTCATCTTGCCATCTCTGGGATAACAAGAATGAACTCACCTGTTTTTTAAATCAGTTATCCTTGGACATTCTAAAGAAATAGCTAAGTGCAAGACAATATGCTGGCTTGCATTTGATTCCCGTTTTCTAGCTGTGCACCCTCTGTGCAGAGTCTGTACAGGAAAAGCTTTTAGGAGTGCTAGGAATAGCCTGGAAGGTATTAGCAAGGGGCATCTAAACCAGCCACCTTCCTGGCCAGGAGTCCCACCCTTCCCAAGTGTTTCCCTGAGGTCAACACACCTGACAGGCTCTTGTAGAAATCTGTTTTTTCTTGGCACCTTTAGAGATGTTGTCTGAGATGCCTCTGATTCCTCATTAACCAGGGTCGTGCTCACTGCTCGATCACTATTCACTGAAGGGAAAATGAATGAATGATCTTTTTGTGTGCTCTGCCATCAACAGTGTGCACCAAGTGCTTGCCTGCAGGACTCTCTCTCCCCTTTCTCCTCTGTGTCTTTATTCATGGACAAACTGTGTCTTCTCTCCCCTCCACACACCTGCTGTGTTGGTTTGAGTGAGGATGACCCCCAGAGGCTCATACATCTGAGTGATTGGCCCCCAGCTGGTGGAACTGTTTAGGAGGACTGGGAGGCATGGCCTTATTGGAGGGGATGTGTCCCTGGGGGTGGGCTGTGAGGCTTTGCAGAGCGCATGGCATTTCCAGGTTGCTCTCTCTGCCTTGTGTTTGTGGATCAAGATGTTAGGTCTCAGGTACTGCTCCAGCACCATGCATGCCTGCTGCTGTGCTCCCTACCAGGAGGGGTGTGGACTCACCCCCTGAAAGTGTAAGCCCCTCCCATCAAAAAAAACACACCTCTTTCTTCTACAAGTTTCCTTGGCCATGATGTCATATCACAGAAGCAGAAAAGCAACAAAGCAATTGGTACCAGGGAGTGTGCTACTGCTGTGCCAGGCTTGGCCGTGCTGATTGCCAAAGACTGGGAGTTTGGACTAGGAAAGCAGGGGAGCGCTGCGGTCGGAGCTGAACAGGCCACCCTAGTGGGATCTTGGAAGACAGCAGTGCAGACAACTGTGGATCATGAGGCCCAGCTCAGAGGGGAGGATGATATTAGCAACGGGACTAGAGACCATTCTTGTGATATTTTGGCAAAGAATGTGCCTACCTTTTAAAAGCCTTTGTCCTGAGGAGTTTTCTGAGGCTAAATTAAAAACTTTTGGAGTAATTTAGTTGGGAAAAGATATTTCAAGACAGTATTGACTGCATCTGTTGGTTATTAGTGACCATGCTGATGCAGGTCTACAGTGAAAAAGAGCAAACAGGGCAAAAAAGAAATGCAAAACATACAATTTGAGGAGAAAAAAAAATCATCAGGAAATTTAATGTTGGGGCCAAGGCTTGTGCTGAGATAAGGAAAGGCCTGATGAAAAATGGAAAAAGGAAAAAGGGAGTGGTGTCCTCAGGGCAAGGCACCATGCAACTAAGCTTCCAATCTGCTAAAAGGAAATGCTTCTAGAATTTTCTGTCCTTAAAATACTATGACAAGCCATGTGTGGTGGCACGTGCCTGTAATCCCGGCACTCTGGAAGGCAGAGACAGGTGGATCTCTCAGTTTGAGGTCAGCCTGGTCTATAAAGTGAGTCCAGAACAGCCAAGGCTACATGGAGAAACCACATCTTGAAAAAACAAACAAACAAACAAACAAACAAACAGAGCTATACAAGGGGGGAGCCAGGCTCTGCCTAACCAGGCAGCAGTACTTGGCAGCATCTGTGACCGGGTGCTGGCTTTACAGTCATGATGGATCCAGGAGTAATGGGTTTGCAGAATCTCCCCCATGGCTAAGGAGGTCACTGAAGTCCCCAGCATGTTGCAGGAGACTTCCTGAGTGAAGGCTCTGAGAAACCATTGTGGAAAGCTAAAGAAAGGAAGCCTGGATTGTGTTGGAGACCATGGGATGTTAGAAATGTCAGAATCACGGGCCGTCTGCCAGGGAGAGCTGCACACACACACACACACACACACACACACACACACACACAGAGAGAGAGAGAGAGAGAGAGAGAGAGAGAGAGAGAGAGAGAGAGAGAGAGAGAGAGAGAGAGAGAGAGAGATGTTTCAGGTAGCAAAACTGGAAGGGTAGAACCATTTAAGTGATATCAGGTGTAAATCTATAAGATTTGGAGTTTGCCTTGCTGGGTGTTGAGCTTGCTTTGGTCTAGTATTTCCTCACTGCACCTCTCTTTTGGATGAAAGTACACAATCTGTACCATTGTATGTTGGAAGTATCTACTTTGTTTAGATTTTACAGGCTTTGCAAGTAAGTGATTGTCTTGAATCTCAGATTAGATCCTGGCCTTTTAAACTGTACTGAGACTGTGGAAGACTATGAGCTTGGAATAAATGTAAGAATCTATAGGTGTCAGGGAGTGGAATATGGTGGTTTGAATGAGAATGGTTTCCATAGGCTCAGATATTTGAATGGTAAACCTTCAGTTGGTGGAGCTGTTTGGAAGAATTAGGAGGCATGGTCTTGTTAGAGGAGGCATGTCACTGGGGGTAGGCTTTGAGGTTTCAAAAAACTTTACACCATTTCCAGTTCGTTTTCTTAGCCTCATGCTTGTGGATCAAGATGTAAGTTCTCAGCTACTGTGTTGGAACCATGCCTGCCTCCTCACTGCCATGATGGTCATGGACCCACCCTCTGAAACTGTAAGCCCCAAATAAACTCTTTTTCAGTAAGTTGCTTTGGACATGTTATCTTATTACAGCACAGAAAAGGAACTAATGCACCTATCTACCGCAATTGTGTTGCTGGGACATTGCATAGAAGTATCCAGATAGGAAGGCAGGCTGACCCGGAAGTTCACCTCATGCACCCCTTTGACCCAACTATGAGCCATACAAGGGCCTTTAGCAAATTAGAGGAAGGAAGGGATGTCTTCTCTTCCAAGAAACCACAAATGTCCAGGGGACTTTTCTTCCCTGCAAACAAGAATCTTGCGCCAGGGTGGACATCTTTGTTTAACTTTCCTGTGGACTCCACAGAGTCTCCTAACGAACATGCAGTGAATTTGGGATCTCATTGCTATGCAGCAAAGCAGAGGAGCTGTGACCCTGATTGAAATTTGCTGTCCTAAATGTAGCTGTCCTGGTAGGAACACTAATTGCCTCTTCTGTCCACAGCTCTGTGTTGCCCCAGTCTGGTCTGCAGTCTTTGCAGGCAGTCTCATAATTGCACATGTAACTCTTTATCTCTGCCTCAACACGACATGAAAATCCTCTTCAACTATAGCTGGGGCAACGGTGGAGTTGGTAAAGCACTGCCCTGCAGCCGTGAGAACCCACGAGAAGGCCAGGTATGGTGGTGTGCACTTAAAATCCAGTGATGTCAAGATGGGGGGACACAGATGGACACTGGGGCTCACTGGCAAGCTAATCGAGCCTATGTGGTGACATTACAGGGCAAAAAGAGGCCCAGGTAGAAACTGAGAATCAGCACCCAGGTCTGATTCAAAAAACGACACACACACACATACACGGTCACACACATATATACACACACTAACACACGCACACTCACACTCAGAAACACACCGCTGCTCCACAAACAAAAGTTGCTTCAGTGAGCGATAGCTTTCCAAGGACCGTCTGCATGAAGATGAACTTCAAGGGAACAAGCCCCACCTCATCGCCAGCTGCCCTCTCCAGCCCGGATTCTCCAGTTCGTGCTCCCGAGTTGGCTCTGCTCTGAGGAGCTGCTGATGATTAGAAAAGTGAGCAGTTCGTCTTCTCCCTGGCCTCGCTGCTTGGTTCTGCTCAAGGCTAATGAAGGGGCTGCAGAGCATGGATGGCATGTCGGCCACCCTTGCTGAGCTCTTCCTGGGACTCAGAAAGTACAGCGATGTGAGGGGACAGGCCTGGCCTTCTTGCCATATTCATTGTTCACTCTGCCTACAGGCTAACAACTCACCTGCCTGACTCCCAGGGAGGGATTTAAATGCATAGGGTTCAGGCCAGAGGCCTGAAGAGGGAGTGCTAGGGGTGACTATGGGCTGCTGAGTACTGGCTTTTTCTAAGGGTCGCCACCTACATGCCCTTCCTGCAAGACTTCTCCAGGTGTCCCAGGATAGTCAAAAGAAACCAAGAAAACTGGTTTTCTATGTTAAGCCTAACAATTTAATTTTTAAAACTTTGTGTATGATGTATGTACATCTTTGTGTGTTTATCCATTTGGGAGTATATACATAACTAGTGCCAAAGTGTGTTCGTGTGTGTGTGTGTGTGTGTGTATAGTCAGAGGACAACCACGGATGTTGGTCCTTAACTCCCACTTTCTTTGAGACACAGCGTCTTGTTTACTGCTGCACATGTCAGAAATGCTGGCCCACGAGCTTCCCAGCATCCTCTGGTCTCTGCCTCTAGTCTCTCCATAGAAGCCCTTGGATTACAGATGTGTGCTTCTGTATCTGGCTTTGTGTGGGCTCTGGGAATCCAAGAACTAAGCCGTCTTCTCAATTTACTGACTTTTTAAGGCTTGAATTTGTTTATGCCAAGAGAAAAGAGAACAGGCAGGAGCAGCTCCTACTTGGCTCCTCGACGAGGCAGGTCCAGATGCCGGTGAAGATCTAAAACCTCTGTGGGTTCTGCTCACCCAGGTGGACACAGTCTAAACCCCCTAAGCGATGCGTGTGAGTAGGATCAAGCCCGTGTGAGCACTGTTGTCTTACACACGGAGAGCTTTGATAAACTTCAGGCTCCAAATCAGGCAGAGCAAGAGGAGGCAGCAAGGAAGCGGCAGCTAGGGCACTGTATGGCCCTGCGAGGTCATGGCTGGGCTCTGGTTCCTCTGCTGCCGTTCTGTATGGCAGTCCCCCTTCTGCTTGTCACAGTGCAAGGTTACACGTCAAGAAAGCATTTATGACTGTCACCAACACATTCAAATTTCCCTACCACCCCTCTTGCACTTTGGGGCTGTCACTGAGTAAGCAGGAGTTTCTGGAGCCCACTGCTGCGTGTCCCAGGCAGGCTGGCCTGGAGGCTTCTGGGATTCTCCTGGCTTCAGCTGGGTAGTGTATACAGTGTGGACACACTGGACGAAGGATTGGATTCCTGTCTCAGGTGGGATAGAGAGATGGGCAGAGCAGAATGCTACGGAGTTTACCACACCAGTCAGATGGTATACAGTTTAAAAATTATGAAATGCCTGTCTTGGAAAACTTCTGTTTATTGTTCAGCTTTTAGTCTACTTTGGGAAACCTTTGAAAACATGTAAAGATAAAACATGGATAGTGAGGAATTACTGTGCATATACCCATACTTATATACAGTTTACATACATGTTATAAATGTTTATAAACATAAAATATTGTGGTGCATGAAGGGTTTTAAAAGGGACTGGCTCATGTGGTTGTGAGTCTGACAGGTCTGAAGGCTGAAGGGCAGGACACACTGGCACTTGGCCTGGAGTACTAGTCCGGCTTCTCCTTCTGGAGATTTCGTACAGAGGCCTCCAGGAGGTTGGATGCACTCTCATGATGGAGCATAGTCACCTCTGCTGACTTTAGATTTTAGGAATGTCCATAAAATACCCTGACAGCGGTACTCAGACTAGCATCTCAGATGTAGACACTAAGCACCCATGTTCTGGGGAGAGTGGCAGTGTACTTCCGGACCATATCTCATATATGGCACTTAGCATAGGATCCCCACACTCGGTGTATATTGTGTAGAACAGAATTAATTAATTCTGACATTACACTGGAGGGGTTGCCTGGAAAGAAGTGACAGTATGAGAGCTTCATGGATGAGCCATCCGGGGATCCTGATAAATAGCCAATAGAGATTAGAGAGAAGGAAGGGAAAAAGAAGAATTGAGTGTTGAGTCACTCACATGCGGAGATTGAGCCCCACTATCTGCTGCCTACAAACTGAGCATTAGGAAGACCCTGGTTACAGTTTGAAAGCTTAAGAGATAGCTCAGGGTTGGTAAGATGCTTGCCACACAAACCACAGGACCTGTGGTTGATCCTCAGAAACCTTGGAATGTGCTTACAGATCCGGAGCTGTAGAGGCAGAGAAAGGGAGATTCCTGGGGCTCACTAGCCAGCTGGCTCAGTCTGTGTGTGAGTTTCAGGTCTCTCAGAGATCCTGTTTCAGAAAGCATGGAAGATGGCATCAGAGGAAAAATACCTGAGGTTGACCAGTTGCCTCCACAAGCACACACATACATGTGTCCTGCACACACATGGGTATGTACATACACATACTCAGAGAACTACAGACACAGATAGATAGATAGATAGATAGATAGATAGATAGATAGATAGATAGATAATTTAGACAGATGATATTGTCTGTGTGTGGGTAAGGTTTCTATTGCTGTGAAAAAGCAAGTTGGCGAGGAAAGGGTTTGTTGACTTATTCTTCCATATCACTGTTCATCATCAGAGGAAGTCAGGGCAGGAACTCAAGCAGGGCAGGAACCTGGAGACAGGAGTTGATGCAGAGGCAATGGAGGGTGCTGCTTACTGGCTTGCTCAGCATGTCTTGCTCAGCCTGCTTTCTTAGAGAACCCAGGACCCCCAGCCCAGGGGTGGTCCCACCATCAGTCACTAATTAAGAAAATATCCCACAGCCTACCCAACACCTAGGCCCAACACCCAGAGGAGGTTCCCTCCTCTCAGATGAGCTTAGCTTGTGTCAAGTTGACATAAAACTGGCCAGTAGAGTCTAGATCCCTGGGGGCCCAGCACCTGGGTTTCCCAAGGATGAGGGCTTGTGAGTGTCACGGCTCCTGCTCTTCAGGACTGAGAGGACAAATATGCTGGAGCATCTTTCCTTGAAGACATGTTCAGAAGCTGAGCTAAGCAGTCACAGAGGCCTTCATGGCCCAGACAACTTGACACAGAAAAATTAAGCATGGCAAAGGCCTGCCTCTTGTTCTGGCTCCTTCTCAAGGGCTGTGCCTGACTTTGTGTGTCTGACATTGAGTTCATTTTTGTCCCCAACTGCATTGTATAAACTTCAGTCCCATCAGAGCTGTGGTGCCCCCATCAGTTTCACCACCAGTTCCCCACATCTTTTCAGCACATTCCTTCCTCATTCTGAGCCTCAGTTTTTCCATGTATCATCGGGGGAGGGGGACCATCCCAGCCACCTCCTGGGACTCTTCCAAGTTCAAGAGAAGAGTTTGCGCACTGCAAACATGTGTGCCTGGTGCCTTCTGCTCCTGGATTCTGCCTCTCAAGGGTGCTCTTACATTACTCTCAATTAAGAAGATAACCTCAAGGCCATCCTCTTTGCCTTTCTGGATGGGGATTGAGCATTTTAACCAGAGTCCTCCTTCTTGATTAGTTTCTTTAGGTGTATAGGTTTTAGTAGGTTTATCCTATATTATATGTCTAATATCCACTTATGAGTAAGTATATACCTTGTGTGTCTTTCTGCTTTTGGGATACCTCACTCAGGATGATCTTTTCCAGTTCCCACCATTTGCCTGAAAATTTCATGATTTCCTTGTTTTTTATTGCTAAGTAATATTCCATTGTGTAGACATACCATGATTTCTGTATCCATTCCCCAGTTGATGGACATCAGAAGGAGAAAACAGGGAACAGGATAGGAGCCTGCCACAGAGGGCCTCTGAAAGGCTCTACCCAGCAGGGTATCAAAGCAGATGCTGAGACTATGGCCAACCTTTGGGCAGAGTGCAGAGAATCTTTGAAAGAAGTAGGAAATAGTAAGACCTGGAGAAGACAGGAGCTCCACAAGGAGAGCAACAGAACCATAAAACCTGGGCACAGGGGTCTTTCCTGAGACTGATACTCCAACCAAGGACCATGCATGGAGATAACCTAGAACCCCTGCACAGACGTAGCCCATTGCAGTTCAGCCTCCAAGTGGGTTCCCTAGTAATGGGAACAGGGACTGTCTCTGATATGAACTGATTGGCCTGTTCTTTGATCACCTCCCCCTTGGGGGGGGCAGCCTTACCAGAAGATAATGCAGCCACTCCTGATAAGACCTAATAGACTACGATCAGAAGGAAGGAGAGGAGGACCTCCCCTATCAGTGGACTTGTGAAGGGGCATTCATGGAGAAGGGGAAGGGAGGGAGTTACAGGGGGATACAAAGTAAATAAAGTGTAATTAATAAAAATTAAAAAATAAAGTAAAGAAGAAGATAACCTCAGCTTCTTGTTTGCAACAAAACAAACAAACATCCAAGTTCTACCCCTGAGCAACACAAACAGCCATTAAAATTTTTTTTCTAAGTGCTTCCCATTGGAAATGTGGGAGCTGCTGGCCAGTGTATGGGGGCTGGGGCTCCTTGTTGATGTTGCCTGTAGTTAGGCATGGTACTCAGGCCCTCACAAGGGACTGCTGAGCCAGTTCTCACATCACTAGGGAGGCGGTTACCCCCTCCCCACTTTACAGATGTGGTTACTTCACCCACCAAGCCCCTCACCCAGCAAGTGCTAGACACTGATCTGCTGTAGCCACAGAATGTGATCCACAGAGGGTCAGCCTGCTTAAGGACAGGTTCAACCCTGTGATGTCGCTTTGTAGATCCATGGTGTAGAGGCAGACCAGCAAACAAAGGCAGCCACTTCCAGGGAGAGAACTTTGCCTACTGTAGCACTTCAGGGAGCAAAGCAGCTTGCTATGCCTCATGCTGAAACGAGGGTCTCTGCTGATTTGTTGGGAGCTGCAGCTACGTCAGGAATGTTCTGGATGGTGATCTGGCAATGCACTGCCCAAGCCCCCGGGTACTTGGTGATTGGAGACTGAAGTTCAGTCCATATCTCAGTCATAAGTAGAAACTCACAAAGGTCTACATTGGTCCAGAGATGGCATCTTCCCACATGCAATGGTGCTGGGCATCTGGCCAACCCTGTGTCACGACTCACCCCTTTCTATTTCTGCAAGGTTTTCATTCACAGTTTAAAAGTGGCTTTGCTCTTTTCTAAGGTACTGGATCTTGCTGAGCAGATTTGTATCAATCCCTCTGTGATGTTCTGGTTTCTGTGCCATGACTTGAAGTTCCAAAATCTGCTCTCTGCCCACTCATGCATTAACAGACACTTCTGCACACTCTCTCGGAGCCCTGTGTTGTCCCCTGTCCCGGATGTTGGCAATAGAATTAGGTAACCTCTGATGTGACAAGGAGGGAATCTGTGCAACCAAGACCTCCAATCTGCACATGAAGAGGGATTATGTAAAACAAATTATCCTAATGTTATGTGTTCAGTACAAGTTTGGGGTGATCAAAGCACTTTTATTTTATTTTATTTTTATTATGTACATTTATTGTGTATCGGTGCTTGTGTGTGGAGGTCAGAGGACACTTTGTAGGAGTCAGCATTCTCCTTTCACCATATGTAGCCCAAGGATTGAACTCAGGTCATCAGGCTTGGCAGTAGGTATCTTTACCCACTGAGCCACTTCACTGCCCCTCCCCCACCCCATTTAAAATGTAATATTTCCAGGGTTGATTTATTTGGCATGAGGGTTGTTATGACTCATCTCCTCATTTGTACGAAGCTTGAAACCATGTCAAATGCCATTACCACCGATGCTGATGTGGTAAAACAGCTACAAAACAGCCACTTAATATGGTGCAGCCCAAGAGGTGTGCAGCCCACCTGACGGTTGCATAATTCACCCATGACCTTCCACAGCCAATGCTGGCTCACAGATCTAACCCCAGGAGGTTGGACCAAGCAGCACACCTGACTGGAGCATGCAGTGCTGCTGGGAGGGTTCAGAGCCACGCCCCATCTGCAGGGAGGAGTCAGAGGGCACGTGGTGTCTCAGCTATCATTTCTTGCCATTACTCTCTGCACCTGCAGCTCCACAGCAGGTCACCATGGGCAGAACCTTATACTTCTTACCTACATCTAAGCACCTGGTCCAGAGCCTGGAGCTTAGGAAGAGCTCAGGAGACTATTTGGCTATTGTTTCATTCTTACCTACATTTTCCAAGAAGAAGAAGAGGAAAAGTACAGGGGTCTGCAAGATGGCTGATCAGGTAAAGCCAGCCACCATCTAGCTTGAGCACCCTGAGTTCCATCTCAGGAATCCACGTGGCGGAAGGAGAGAACTGCCTTTGGAGCTGTCCTCTGACCTCCATATGAGTGCTATGGCATGTGTACACACATAAGCTAAGTAAATGAATATATAATAAAAATTAAAAAGTAGTGCAAAGATTAAGTTAAGATGGAGGTTGGGGATAAAAGAAAGTAACTAAAATACAGACAACCAAAGCTTCTTCTAAATAAATAAAGATGTAGTGAATAAGTTGAAAGTCTCTGCTGAGCTGTGCACTAGCTGTTTTGAGTAGGAAATATAAGGGAATTGGATGCATAAAGGAATACCATGTTTACAGAAAGCAGCTAGTCTAGTCGAGCTCCAGAGTGTCACACCAGTGTGTCCCAGAGCCTTGATTCACCTGTGACACCAGGACCATCATTATGCAAAGAAATCACCCAAAGGTTTATTGTCCAATTTGTGTTTTGTTCTATAGTATAAACAGGGAGACAGAGTGTGAGCGAAAAGAGACAGAGGTAAGGTGAGGGCAAGAAGTCAACAATTAGCACACTTCCATAGAATGACTTCAGCTGGTTGTGGTAGAAACTTTCTAAATTTACACTTAATAGTTATTTTCTGCAGAGAATATTTTTTATCCCCCCTCCTTTTTAAAATAGACTTTTCTTTGGATTTTTGAGACAATGTCTCACTGTGTAGCTCTGGCAAGCTTGGAACATGCGCTATAGATCAGTCTGGCCTTGAATTTATGACAGTCTTTCTGCTTTTGCCTTTCATGTGCTGAGATCACACAGGGTACCTCAGTGCCCAGCAAGGGCATTATATATGTGTCTGCATATATATCTAGATTATTTACATTATATATATATATATATATATATATATATATATATGGACCTATTAATGATGTGCATGAGAGCGAGAGAGAGACAGAGAGAAGGCTCAGTATGGCATAATCTAAATATGCTAATTAGAAAGTACTTTTATTGTAATAGAATTTTTTAAGTTTTGCCTTGGAGCATATGCCTGCATTTCCCTCTATCATGGAACACAAAGGAATGAGTGAAACTTTGTATGCAAAAATTATGGGATTCTTTTTTTATTTCCATGATAAAAATATTTCTTCTTCAACACACCCTCTGGTAAATTTTAAATTTTATCTAAATTAGGTTAAATCCCAACAGATAACTAAAAAGCCTATTGTTATCCTTTTAAAATTCCGTTCTAAGCAACTGCCTGTCTGAAGCACGTAGTGTTTCTAGTAACTTTCACATCTAGAGTTTGAAATGTCCCATTTTGTGGGTCAAAGTGACACTCGATACTTTGTTCTCAGGTGGGTAGGATGCATTTTGCCAACTCCCAGGGGACATTTCTGGTTGTCATAACTACAGATGGGGATGTGGCTTGTGGGATGTAGCGGTTGCAGCGCTTGTGTCTGGAGAGTGAGCTGGGGAAACATGGGTGTCACTCACATTGCATCCTAGCAAGCACAGCTCCGCAACCACACCCTGCTCCCATGTGGGCAGCGCCAAGGATTAGAGACCGCATGACTCAGTTCTGTAGAAGAAAATCTCTATTGTAGACATGCACACCAGGGCTTTAACATCCAGTAGATGGATGAACATAAAAAACAAAACCCACCTTAGGAGTGAAACTTGTAGACAACTCGCTTTTTGAGTTATATGCAAATGGTTCCAGCGTCTTCACTCCTTGAGGGTAGAAATTGTTTGAAAGCATCTTTAGCTTTTTTTTTTTCCTTCCAGATTTTTTTTTCTACTCTAAAGAATTGAAGGTCTTAGAGACCTTAGTTCTTTGTGGGCTGTGCACAAATGGTAAAATATGAACAAACCAACCAGGGTTAGGGAGTTTTGAAATTAGGGAGTTTTCCATTAACAAAATTTTCCCAATCTTTAAGGTGTTCGTAGGATTCTGGAGACCCTTGATAAATAACTGAATCTGTTTTTCTGGATGAAGGACATTTGGGTTCTTGCCGTGTTTAAGCTATGATGTTGTAGACTTCTGGGCCCGCCTCCTGCAGCTCAGTGCAGAACTCAGCCTTTGCTTCCCCAGCACTCTACATCTGGGGCAGGGAGGGAGTGGAGGCTCCTTCACCCAGGGGACCCTCACGCTCTCTGTGACCTCAGTCCACACCCATCTTCCCAGGGAAGTTGCAGGGTGGGAACCAGTCAGTGATCTATGCTATGGCGGCGTCTGCCAGGGCATCTTCCTGTCTTAGGAGTTGGAACTTGTCATGTTTTCTCTTTGTGGACAACTAGCAAGTCCATCTGTTGGTGACATGGGTGCTATGGTTCATAAGAACCACCAACGTGACAGGACACACCCTTTGGCGTGTCTGTGAGTGCATTTTTAGATTAAGGTGGGAAGACCTACTCTATGTGTGGCACCGTCGTGTGGGCTGGAGTCCCAGACTGAATGAGGCGAGAGGGAGCTGAGTATCACTGTCTTCTGACTGCGGCTGTGATGGACCAGCTACTGCAGACTCCTCCTGCCCTGACGTCCTCACTATACTAGACAGCTTCAAATTGTGAGCCAAAACGGACCCCTCCTTCCCTCCTTCAGCTGTTTGGCCAGGTGTGTTGTCGCAGCCGGGAGGAGTAGCTTTTAGAAATAACGGGCTGTCTGCCTCTTGCATCTGGTCATACCCCGCTACTCCTTGCTATCAGGAGGCCCCGGCACACAGCCCTCAGCACCATCAGCCTTCCATCCAGCAGAGTTGCTTGTAGGACCCAGTGATATGGAAAGCATCCTGCTGTGAGGAGATCCCAGCTCAGCCCAGACCTTCAGTGTTGACTGTCTCTTCAGTGTCCACGTGGCCCATGTGTTTATTTTAGGTAAACATGCAAAGTTTAAAATAATTAAAAGAAAAAAGAATGTGGGGATGGAGGCATGGGTCAGCAGTTAAGAGCACTTGCTGCTCTTGAAGAGGATCTGGGCTGGGTTTCCCACCACCCACTTGGGGGAGGACCACCATCTGTAACTCCAGTTCCAGAGGATCTGGTCCCTTTTTCTGGCATCTGTGGATACAGGCACACATAGTGCACATGTATACATACAGATACTCATACACATAGGATATATATAGATAAATATTAATAAAACTGATGCATTTATAATTTTATCTATTGTGAAATTATAAGGCACATCATGAATATACATAAATGGGCTTTTTGTTTTGTTTTGTTTTTTTCAAGACAGGGTTTCTCTCTGTAGTCTTGGCTGTCCTTGAGTTGCTTTGTAGACCAGGCTGGGCTCAAATAGACAGAGATCTGTCTACCTCTGCCTCCCTGAGTACTGGGCTCACATCCACCACACCCAACTAAATGGGCATTTATCAATGGAATTAAAATATGACTGTCTTTCCAGGCCACAGGGGAAGAGGATGCCCTTGGTCCTGCTGTAACTTGATATGCCACGATGGGTTGGTGGGGGAAGTAGAGGGCTCCCTTTATCTGAGGAGTAGAGGAGGGGGCATATGGGCAAGACAGGAGGAGGGTAGGGCCAGGAGGACAGGAGGAAGGGGCTGTGATCAGAATGTAAAGTGAAGAAAGAAAGAAATTATAAAAAAATATAAAAATGTTTTAAATGATGCATATGCAAATTTAACACACAGAACAGGCGCATGAATATGTGAATATGCAAACATTGTGTATATATGTAAACATTGTGTATATATTTGTGTATATGTTTGTATAAATATTTGTTTCTTTCCTAGTAGCTTTGTTCTGTGCTTTTGTTGTTGTTCTTCTCTTGTCACAATGACAGATTCCTGCAGAGCGCTTGCATATCTTACAGGATAAGGACCTGGGCAGTGAGCTGATTAGTAAAAGGTTCTTCATGTTTGGAGGACATTGGATAGTTTGCCAAAATAACTTCCAAAATCGTTTGCTACTTCTAAAATGTTCTTATTCTGAGTTGACTAAAACTTCAAACATTCATCTTTGTGTCTTGATTTTTCTTTTTTCTTTTTTTTTTTCTTTTAGCTGGCTAGCATATTATTCAACAGAGGTATCTACTCTTCCAATTTAAAAGGTTTTAATTATGAATGGATATTGGGTTTTACAAAATGACTTTGTCCGTCTGTTATCAAATGTTCTTTGTTAGTCTCTTGAAATGAGAGAACGCTCCATGACATAGAGCCATCCGTGCCTTCCAGGACCATGAGCATACTGCATTGTGAATCTCCATGGTGGGAAGGGAAGCCCAGGATATGGCCTGTCACTCAGGGGCGCTTGGACAGGGCGGTGAACACTGTCCTCTTACAGCTAGCTTTTCCTGCCCACCCCTCACTGTCAGCCTGGCTTCTAATGGCTTTTGCAGTGTGTGTGGCTTTGCTGAAGCCTGCATGCTACGCTGTTTTGAAATTCTCTCCATCATCCCAGCATTTTACTCTTTAATTCATCTTCACTCAGTTTCCCAGAACAGGGATAGAACATAGCTGGATTCTTTTCCATCATGTAGCGTGAATGGCTTTCAGCCCAATTCCCACTTCTGAAACCTCAAATACTTACTCTTTATTGTACATACTTCTGTTCACATCCTGGGTTTCGATATTCCCTCCAGAATGGCCCAGAAATTTTGCTTACCATATCAAAGTGCTGCTCCAAATTCTTCCACACTCCTTCCTTCTCAAGGCTTATGAACCACGTGATCAGGTTTCTCACAGAAAGAGCCTCACTCCCAGGACTGATTATCAGTATTAAATCAATTTTCACTGCTGTGAGACAGTACCCAACACCAAGCAATTTACAGGAAGAAAGAGGTTTATGCTGTCTCCATGGGTTGTGGACAACAGAGCCCACCACGTTAGGGATGCCATAGCAGTGGGTAGTCCGTGGCCGTAGGGCATGCTGTAGTCCGCATGTCTATCAGAGAGCAGAGAGATTTGGGCTTGGACCAAAGATAGGCTGTAAGTCATAACCCCATCTCAACACTGCTGCAGCTGTATGTGTACCAACTAGACACAGACAACACCATCAGCTAGAGATCAAGTGTTTGTGTGTGTGGGGGCACACATGCCATGGTGTACGTGTGAGGGACAGAGTAGAACATGCAAGGGCCAGCTCTCTCCCTCCACCCCGTGGGATCCCGCTCAGGCCCTTAGGCTGGTGGTGGCAAGCCCCTTTACTCTCTGAACCATCTCAAGCCTTTCCAAAAGTTTTCCCACAGCTCCTTAAATTTATAAGAACAGGCACGAGTGTCTGCAAGAAACTGCGAGATGTGTTTCTTTGTAGTAGGAAACAGTATAATTTGAAACCTTGTGATATGTTAAACACAGGGGGTCCGAAGTCATCGGGATTCAGTGAAAAACAAATCTGAGTGTTTCTCAACAACTCCAGAATGCACAGCCCATGGGAGTTATCAACAAAGCGTTATCTGAGAGGGGCTTGGTAGATGGGAAGGAAACAGATAGTGAGATGTTGATGCCAAATGCAAGCTGTAACAGTTAGCGCTAGTAAAGTCATTTATTCCCAGCAATTCCCAGTGGGGTTGATCACACGTCTAATAACGCCGTGAATCTGTGTTTCAGAGCAACGTTAAAAAGAAGAAAAACCACTCAAGAGTGTGCATCCTGACACACACGCACTTAGAGCTAGGCCGAAACGGATTGATGGCTTCATTTAAGAATTTTGAGAAGAGGATATTTTGATTCAGATACAACCAGGTTCTCCTAAGGTAGTAATCTCCCATAATTGCATCATCTGCACTGTAATGGTATGGAAATTGCAGATTGAATATAGCCTTATATTTTTGTATTTGATGAATATATTGCTGTAAAGGTCTACATAAATCGCATTTAAAAATCAATGGGATCATTTTGGAGATATTAGAGAATCTCTGTGTGTGAAAGAATCCATTTGGGGAAGACTTTCATAGACTGGTGGCTAAGTGCCTCATGTGTAGCATTTAAATGTGTATTTTCCCAGGCTCCTGTAAAGTATGTATTACAATTCACCATTCAAACATCCTGATTTGACTTTGCCACATGGCCACTGAAGAATCCTGCAAAAAAAAAAAACCCACAAAAAACAAAAGGCCATAAAAGCAAAACAGCATGTGGTTGGATATGGTAGTGCCCATCATGCCGGGGAAACTGAGGCATGGGGCCTGCAGATGTGAGGTCAGCACAGGCTGTATAGAGAGACCCTGCCCCAAAGACAAGAGGAAGAGAAAGGCCAGGAGGAAGACAAGGAAGGTTTACATGTTCATTTACACAAACAGATTATAGAAAATATGTTTACCTGTAGTGTGTGTTTTGTTACCTGTGTTTACATGAAACTGCTTTATAAAAACCGACAACTCTGTGGAGCCACACTATAACTGTGCCTGGCTCAGTTCCACTCCTAAGATCAACCATTTCAGGGCTTTTTTTATTCTGATTTTTCCTCTTTATTTCCAAAGAAAACATGTTCGTTTTGTCATTTATTGATTTTTTTTCGTTTTAGATATTGTGTATTTGTATTCCCTGAAAACTAGTCTTTCTCATCACCTCAACTTAATCAAATCCTGCCTTCCACTGCCCATGGCTGGAGGGTGTCATAGTTTTCTGTAAGGATTAGTATGTAGGTTCTTAATATTTATTATGTAAGCATGATGAGATGTTAAATGCAGTTTCAAGGGCCAGAGAGATGGTACAGTGGGTAAGAGAACTTGCTAAGCAAATGTGAAG
Source organism: Pachyuromys duprasi (assembly GCA_028658305.1). Classification (NCBI taxonomy): domain Eukaryota; kingdom Metazoa; phylum Chordata; class Mammalia; order Rodentia; family Muridae; genus Pachyuromys; species Pachyuromys duprasi. The sequence goes on from CM053749.1 coordinate 5,451,554, forward strand.
ACCTGAGTTTGGATCCCCAGAATCCATGTAAAGAGTCAGAGCTCACTGCACATGCACCTGTATCTCCTGAGCCATGGAAACAGAAGCAAGAGATTCAAGGAGAGTCCCTGTCTCAAAGGAAGAAGTTGGAGAGTAATGAAGTAGGACATCCATCTTCCTCCTTTGGCCTCAGAGTGTTCAGAGGCATGTGTACCTACACACATACATTCTTATTCGTCACATACATAACCACGTACACATGTTAACAAATTTTAAAACTGATCTTCATCCACATTTTTGTCTTATAGCTAAAGAGAGCAAACGCAAGATGGGAGGTCAGGAGCAGCTCCAGGCATGGTGGTGGTGAGGGAGTTTACTGTGCTAGAAAGGTAGCTTGGGGTGGGAGATGCAATTAGACGAAAAGCTACCCAGGAGTTTGGTGGTAGCAAAGTTTCCTCACCATTCCCTAGGAAAACATACACAGGTTCCTTGGGCAGAGCCTAGAGCCAGTGTTCTTTGGGCTTGTGATGAGCAAACGTGAGTGCCAGGGTGAAGCCAGGTGGGAGGACAGCAGGGAGGAAGCCTGTGTGGAGAGGCCTAGGTGGTCACATATCTAATTGCTTTGGCTTTGTTTCCTTTGACATGGAGCCTCAGTGTGTAGCCCAAGCTAGCCTTGAACTTGGGATCCTCTTGCCCCATCTCTGAAGTGCTGGGATTACAGGAGTATGCAAACACACCAGGCTTCTCTGTGCTTCCTCTGAGGCTCTGCTCTCATTCTCCTCCCCGGGTTTGAGTTCCCCCACATCCTGATCCTTCAGGAGCCTGCAGCATGAGCCCCCCAGAGAGAGTGCTCCCACTGTGTGCATACTTACTCTTGTCCAATAATTTCATGGTTTCCAACATTTAAAGTTTCATGTTTTTTGAGACAGGGTCTCTCTACATAGCCTTAGCTTGCCTTGAGCTCCTAGAAATCCACCTGCCTCTGTCCTTCAAGTATCAGGATTAAAGGTACATGTATGTATCCCTACACATACACACAGCTGAACTTTCACTGTTTTCTCCTTTCTTTTCTGCCTTAAAATTCTTTCTCTATTCTCACTGTTTGTAGATTTTTCAGTCACAGAGGTGATAAATATATTAACTTTTAAAACAATAGATTTTAAGTTAATGTCGGCATCACTTTATAGTAGTCAGTTGACGTCTCAGAGTTTAGTCTAAGGTAGAGGTGTGCAGGTCTAGAGATGGCAAAGTTGGGGAGGTGCTGGCTGCACAGCATGAGGACCCTAGTTTCATCCTGAGCATCCACACTAAAAGAGGCAGGCATGGCGGAGCACAACTGTACATTTGCCAGCCAAGCTTTGGAAGGCCACAGGAGAATCCCTGAAGCTCCCTGGCTAGCCAGCCTAGCCTACTTAGTGAGTGTAGGCCCATGGGGGACTTTACCTAAAAAGTGTGCCTGAAGAGTGACATTCAAGGTTTCCTTTGGCTTCTGTTTGTGTGTATGCCCAAACATATACACAAAAGTGAATGAATGTGTACAAAGGCAACAGATCCTCAGGTTACAAAGGCAACTGTGAAGAAGTGACTGACTTTTCACTTTCCTTGGTGCTGTTCCTGAGCTCCATGAGGCTGATTCACCTTCTTGAAGGAGGAAGGGAAGGGAAGGCTGTGTCCTTTGGCTCCATGTTCCTACCAGGGTCCGTTACAAACATTTACAAGCACAGGAAAGTATCAGAGTCTGTCCTTGACCTCATGTGCCTTTAGGAACCCGGAGCTGAAAACATAGTGATAAATTAAGAGATGACTCAAAGGCCGTTTTATCTGTTCTTAATCATGCCTTAGTAATCTGATTTTTATCCCCAACTCTTGTGGGTATCCACCCACTCCAGTCATTCTGTTTTACTTTAAAGAATCCAATGTTGATTTATTATTCCTGTGTGGCTTAATGGGAAAGTTGAGTCCTGTCATTTGCGCAACCTTGGATTTAAATCCTAGGGATGCCATTGTGGACTAACATATGCTTTAATTCTCTGGGACCTTTGGTGTTTTTGCTCAGGAGTGGTTACATTTATAGCTGTTTAATGGGTTTTATTTTGAAAGTTAATATTAGGCAATATTTTAAACACTGAGAAAAGTGCTATGTGCACAGTGCATACTAAAAGATTAATCTCCTTCTTGGACCCACAGCTGAGGTTTCAGTTATTATTTTTCATGAATCAGGCCTCCTGTTGATTTCAGGATCCTGTAAGCCTCAAGAATGTCTATTCAGATTTACTCAGCACTTACTACCTTATTTTCAATTTTCACTCCACTTTCTTTTTTGCCTCTCTTTCTTCACTGTCTTCTGTTTGTTTGTTTGTTGGTTTGTTTGTTTGTTGTGTGTGTTAGCCTGTACCTACCTATGTGGCTGTAAGTTTATATCATGTGTCTTCTACTATAGCTCTTCACCTTATTTTTTGAGATAGGGTTTCCAACTTAACTTGTAGCTTGGCAACTGGCTAAGGTGGCTAGCCAACATGCCCTAAGATCCACCTAGCTGTGTCTTCCTAGCACTGTATGGCAGAAACTAGCCACCATGCTCTGCTTCACTGTGGATGGGGAGATCTGAACCCAGATCCCCATGCTCTTATAGACCACTTTCCCACGGGATCTGCTCTTAACTGCTCTTTCTTCCTTGTCATACAAGTTCTCACTATGTAGTCCAGCCTGCTGTGGAACTCATGATTTTCCTGCCTAAGCCTCTGATGGGCTGGGGGTAAGTAAGCCTCTCACTGTCCTGTGCTAGCCCCCTCCCCCTGGCAGGTGAGAGAGCAACCCTTCTTTTCTCCCTTTGGGAAGATGACAGGAAGCTACTCCAAGGGTAAAAAGCTTACTGCTCAAATCTGGAGATCTCAGCTTCATCCTCGAACCCACAGAAAGGTGTAAGGAGAGATCGACTACACAGACTTATTCTCTGACCTTCACACCCACACTGCAGCACACCCATATCCACATCATACACACACATCACAACACATACTAACAATAAAGAACACAATAAAAGTGTGGCAAAAAGGCAGACCACATGGTGGGTACTCATATCGTACTCACTGGCAGATTCTCTCTGTGAGATGTCTGACTTGGAGCCCATTCCTTATCTGTAAGGAAGTGCTTTCACCTGGGGCTTCTGTCTGTTGCTCTGCAGAGCAACCTGGTTGAGCTCATTCCTTTAGCACAGTCTTCTGGCCTGGCTCAGCTGTGTGTGGGCTTCTGTTCAGTGACATTTTTCTCCTCAAGCCCCCTGATGGTGAGTCATCATGCAGGCAATAGTGATTTCTATAACCCTGTTTATTTTCCCAGTCTAAGCTGCTGTTAGGTTCCGGTCACTGTGTGTGTCTGCCATGCTGTTTCGGTCCTGCCTCCTTTGGAAGTATTTTCGGTAACGTCGCAGTTTGTCGAACTTTACCATCTGTAGGGTCAAGTGACTAGTAAGCCCGGGAAGAAAGGGAGAGGAGAGAATTTAACGGGAGCACCTCGGTCACAAAGAAGCCCAGGTCAACAGAGAAAAGGCGGGCTAGTGATGGAGCCTGGTGCCCCAGGTGGAAAGGTGAAGCTGACAGCAGCAGAAACATGCAGGCATCTTGCTTGCTAGGGAATGTGATGAATGAAAACTCTCAAGTTGAGAATGATAGAATTTGGAATGGTTGTATTTCAGCTTCATAATGCACTTGAGAGTGTGACTGTATTTGTGATGTGCCTGTGTGTGTGTTTCTTTTCTTTTGTCTTTGATATCCAGACAGTATTTTGAGACAAGGGAGTGACCAGGGACCTGGATTCTAAGAGCAGCACTGAATCCCTCTCACTTGGTCCTTGCTCTGCCCTCCATCCCAAGCAGGATAGGTGTCGTGGTGGTGGTGGTTGTGGTGTGTGTGTGTGTATGTGTATGTGTGTTGGAATCAGGTTGGTCCTTGCCCTCCATCCTGAGCAGAATAGGTGCTGTGAGGGGTCAGGTTGGAAGCCATTGTCTCATTCTGGTCTTGGTCAGCGGCAAAGCTGAGCCCTGAGCTCCCATTTTGTGATAATGTGTGGTGATGGGGGCAATATTTAATCCTGTTTATTTCCTCCATGCTCCCTATTTTTGCTCAAAGGTTTTAATAGAAAAGCTCATCTGAGGTCAGCTTTTCTTCCCTCCAAGTATTTATTTTAGGAAATGGCCATTTTCTGCTTTATGTGTGTGAGTTCAATTTATAGATCAGCATGCTTCTGTTCTGACAAGCTAGTGGTGAGTAATTAGTAATTCAGCAGCAAGGCTGTGGCTTCCCCCCTGTCTGTTTAGGGGAACTGTTGGGAATGGAATTTGTGTGTTTTCTTCCTCCTCTTCCCCTTGAAACAAGACAGTAGGCATACGCTATGAACCTCCTCCAATGCTCCACAGATCACTCTGGTATTGGTACCTATGCTGAAGGGCATCTATTCTTTGACCTTGTCGTCTGTATTGCATTGTCTATGAGAAGCACACGCCTCTCACTGTGAGCTCCTTTGCTATGTCTACATGATGGAGTTGGTCTATTGTTTATGTGTACATGTATGGGCATGCACTTATGTGTGCATGTGTGTGTGTGTTTGTATGTGTTAAAGGTCAACCTCAAGGGTCATTTGTTTCTTAGGAGACTCCCACCTTGTTTTCTTAGATGAGGGCCTGTCACCGGCCTGGAATTCACTGATTAAGCATGTCTGGCTGGCCTGTAAGCCCAGGGATCCTCCTGTCTCTACCTCTCCAGTGCTGCAGTTACAAATGTACACCACCATAGCTGGGACTTGAACTCAGGTCCTTGTGCCTGCATGCTACGAAGCATGCTACCACTGAACATCTTGGTCTCTTACCCAAGTTTCCATTCAAACATTCTTCTGTGAATGTTCTTACGCCTTTTGTGGTTTAGAATGTTCTAGTAATTGTTTCCTCTAAATGTAACCTAGTTACCCTGCTGGGTGGGTAGTTGCGGTCTGAGGAAAATATGTTAGTTACTGTATGTATCAGTTACTTTTCTCAAGGCTTGATATAAACCAGATGAGGGAGGAACATGTGTGTGTGTGTGTCCAGGAACTGACCTAAGTGCAACCCTGAGGTTTTTAAAAGGTGAGTGATCTCAGCTCCATCAGAAGACAGGCACTGGCTGTTCCATGTTGCACTTCACAAGATGCATCTGGCACACACCTGTATCAGTTTCCTTTCTGTTGCTGTGATAAGATGCTCTGACCAAAAGCAACGAAGGGGAAGAAAGGGTTTATTTCAACCCTTCCAGGTTTTAGTTGAGGCATCCGAGGAGGAAGCCACCTGATAGCTCACCCCATGGCTTGCTTAGCTAGCTCACTTAGCCCCAAACCATCTAACTGGGGAATGGTTCCTCTCACAGTAGAACCCCTCCTACATCCATCAACAATTACAGTTTCCTACATCCACGTCCATCGGCCAATCTTATCTAGGTAATTCCTCAGTTAAGGCTTTCCTCTCCGATGACTCTAGGATAGCGCTTCTTAACTTGTGTCTCCCAATCTTTTATGGGTCAAATGACTCTTTCACAGGGGTCACTTAAGACCATTGGAAAGCACAGATATTTACATCATGATTCAAAACAGTAGAAAAATTAGAGTTATGAAGTGGCAATGAAATAATTTTATGGTTGAGGTCACCACAACATGAGGAACTGTATTACAAGATTGCAGCATTAGGAAGTTGAGAACCATAGTTCTAGGGCATGTCAATTAAAATTAGGACAGTCTCCAAGACCTTGTTTTAGGTATGATGTAGCTTAGATGGTAGAGTACTGGCTTAGCATGGCTGAGGACTTAGTTTTATAGCCAGCATCATATTTGCTAGACACGGTGGTATATGTGAGTAATTCCAGGATGAGGAGGTATGGCATCAGGGGGATTAGACATTCAAAGATCCCACCAGCAATGGAGTAGGGTTCCCTTTCTCCACATCCTCTCCAGCATGAGTTGTCACTTGAGCTTTTGATCTTAGCCATTCTGATGGGTGTGAGGTGAAATCTCAGGGTCGTTTTGATTTGCATCTCCTTTATGACTAAGGACGTTGAACATTTCTTTAAGTGTTTCTTTGATATTCAGTATTCCTTTATTGAGAATTCTCAATTTATCTCTGTACCCCATTTTTTAGTTGGATTACTTGATTTGTTGCTGTTTAACTTCTTGAGTTCTTTATATATTCTGGATATTAGCCCTCTGTCAGATAAAGGGTTGGTGAAGATCCTTTCCAAATCTGTAGGCTGTCATTTAGTTCTGATGACAGTGTCCTTTGCTTTAAAGAAACTTTGCAGTGCTGGTGGGAATGTAAGCTTACATAGCCACTTTGGAAATCAATCTGGTGCTTTCTCAGAAAATTAGGAATAGTGCTACCTCAAGATCCAGCTATACTACTTCTAGGCATATATCCAAAAGATGCTCAAGTATACAACAAGGACATTTGCTCAACCATGTTCATAGCATCATTATTTGTAATAGCCAGAAGCTGGAAACAACCTAGATGTTCCTCAGTTGAGGAATGGATATAGAAATTGTGGTACATTTACATAATGGACTACTACTCAGCAATTAAAAACCAGGAAATCATGAAATTTGTAGGCAAATGGTGAGAACTAGGAAAGATCATCCTGAGTGAGGTATCCCAGAAGAAGAAAGACACACATGGTATATATTCACATATAAGTGGATATTAGACATATAATATAGGATAATCATACTAAAATCTGTACACCTAAAGAAGCTAAGCAAGAAGGAGGACCCTGGGTAAGATGCTCAAACTTCACTCAGAAAGGCAAATGAGATAGACATTGGAAGAGGATGAAATAGGAACAAGACAGGAGCCTACCACAGAGGGCCTCTGAAAGACTCTACCCATCAGGGTATTAAAGCCGATGCTGAGACTCATAGCCAAACTTTGGGCAGAGTGCGGCGAATCTTATGAAAGGGGGAGATGACAGACTTGGAGAGGACAGGAGCTCCACAAAGAGAGCAACAGAACCAAAAAATCTGGGCCCAGGGGTCTTTTCTGAGACTGGTACTCCAACCAAGCATCATGCAGGGAGATAACCTAGAACTCCTGCACAGATATAGCCCATGGCAGCTCAGTCTCCAAATGGGTTTCCTGGTAATGGGAACAGAGACTGTCCCTGACATGAACTCAGTGGCTGGCTCTTTGATCACCTCCAACTTAGGGGGGTTGCAGCCTTGCCAGCACACAGAGGAAGACAGTGCAGCCAATCCTGATGAGACCTGATAGACTAGGGTCAGATGGAAGGGAAAGAGGACCTCCCCTATCAGTGGACTTGAAAGGGGCATGGGAGGAGATGAGGGCAGAGGGAGGGTGAGATTGGGAGAGGATGAGGGAGGGGGCTACAGTTGTAATAAATAAAAAATAAAAAAGAAGCTCAAAATTATCATCGGCTACACAGCAAGACTCAGACCAGCCTGCATTATAGTGCATCTGTACTAAAACCAAACACTACATTTTCCGGGCAGTTGTGTATGGTGATATGTGCCTAGAAACTCAAGACAGTAGAATCATGCTTTTGGGGGGCCAGTCTAGAGTACATATTGAGTTCCTGGCCAGCCTGGGTTATCTAGAAGGGCCCTGTCACAGTAAAACATAGCTTAAATGAAGCACAAATGTTGGTAAGTGAAAGGCGGGTTGAGGCTGAGTGGGAAATGCAGGCACCCCAGTGCATGCTGCGCAGAGCACATGGAGCAATTTGTCTCTTGTGGGAACATGAGAGGTCACTGCCCTCATTCTGACACGTACCCCACTGAACCTCAGCACCACTCCTAGCTCCAGCCACACCTCCAGAGCCACGGCTCCCTCTGAGGGCTCTCTAGAGAAGAAAGTGGTGTGAAGAAGTAGGAACTCCAGGATGTGTTTCATGTACATCCTCATCACACTCCTTCTTCCGTCTTCTTCACTGCTTGACTGTCTCACTGTTACCACACACATCACTTAAGAAGCAGTCTGGCCCTCATATAGAAGCTGTAATGGACACTGTTCATTTCCTCTCTGGAAGTTTGTTACGTTAAATCCTGTGGAGCTTTTGAGTTCCTTGCATTCTGTTGCTCCCTCTGAGTGATGACCTCTTTCAATCGATGACTCATTCTTGGGCTGGGAAGATGGACCAGTGGGTACGTCAATTGCTGTACAAGTCAAGAGATCTGAATTCAGATACCCAGAATTCACACAAAAGCTGGAGCCAGTAGTTGACTTCTGTAATCCCAGCATGCCTGCAGGGAGATGGGAGATGAGGACAGGAGAAGGGCTGCCATCACACAGCCAGTTACCTTGGTATACATATCAGTGAAACAGAACAGACCGTGTCTCAAATAAGGTAGAAGGTCAGAGCTGACACTTGAAGTTGTCTTTGTTCTCTACATATGTACTCTGGCATGAATATGCTCACATTCACACACACACACACACACACACATACACACACACATTATTTGTTATGGCAAGCATTTTATTGAATATATACTTTTTTAAGAGAAAAGGGAATTTAGAAAAGCCTCTGTGTCTTAAGATTTAACATTTTGGGAGAGAGAAGAAAACAAATGGCCAATCTGTTGTAGTTGTCCCATATAAAGAGCTGTGATGTTGCTCTAGGTTCCATGAGTGTTAGTTGGACTGTTTGTCTGTTGGACTATACCCAAATACATACAAGATGGGCTGGTCTGTACAATGAAGAGGCAACAGCTAGCAGTCATGTGTATGTGTGCATTTTTAAAAATGAGAAGCCTATAAGCCATGAGCTGAAATTCAAAGCCATGTTTAAGGGGAGAAGACAGATGAAAAGAACAATTTCCTTTATATTATGTTATATATGGCATGCCCTCCCAAAGGCTTATGAGATGAAGGCCTGGCTCTCAACTGGTAGGTCTTGTCATTCAGAGGTGACTGGATAGTGGAGGGCTGTACAATGGGTTAATTCACGGACAGATTCATACTCAAACGGATGACTGAGAGGTGGTGAACTGTGGGAGGTGAAGACTGACTGGAGGTAGTCAGTTATTGGGGCAGGCTTTTGAAGGGTATGTCCTATGTCTAATCTCTTCGTTCTCTCCATTTCCTGGAAACCACTCCACTCTCCTCCATGGCCCTCTGCTTCTTCATTGGCCAATCTGCCAAGGATTAGTGGTTTCCATGAGAGAGTGAATATACAGGCTAGGATGGGCCAGGCCTGAGGGAGATGTCCTGTGAGTAGGCACATAGGATAGTTCTGGAACCCCAAGACCTCCAGAGGTGCAAATATAAAATACAGTATTAAAGTGAAGGCACTTTTAAGAGTTAGCTCCATCGAGCTCTGCAGAGGGCATGAGACAGCTACATATCACATGGGTCTGTCAAATTCAGCAGGAAATAAAAGTGAGTGCTTCGAGGCCCCCTGAAATATGCTCAGACAAGCACAATGAAAGGAACTAAAGAAGAGCTATCCCAGGAAGCCTGGAGGGCAGGCAGGGAGCTGTGCTGGCTGCTGTGGCCATGTCCTGCACCTCCGGACGGGACGCTTTGTTACTCTGTGTGGGGACTCAGTGAAATCAGAGCTGTCCGCCGCCCACGAGTGCTCCTTGGATGGCTCCTTCTTTCTGTGGGAAGTTTGTTTCTGAGATGAAACTCTGCCGCTGTGCTCTGTTGACACCCAGCCTCCAGGAGACTCACAGACATTCTGAGGAGAAAGAAATGTTCCTGGGAGAGGTTTTTGAAATACTCTGAGCTATATATGATCAGTACAAACCTTACATGTCTACTGACTGCACATGAAGTGCCCTTTATGCAGTGAAGGTCTCAAAGGCAATCATCCATTATGAGAGCAAACAGGGGTTTAAAGCAGTGTTTTCTCAGAGAAAAGAATCAGAAGGGACAAAGATGCCAGCGTTGGCTCGCACACCCCGTTCATTTGTGAGAAAATGTGGTTCTGATTGATGTCTACCAAGGACCGTGTTTAGCATAGTTTTGATGGTTAATGAATGTTCAGAATAGTAATTTGAAACATTTGGGGTGATATCCCCAGGCAATTTTTCCAATACCTCCTTTATTCTTTGTAATATCTGGAACATGAAGACTGAGAATGAAAATAATCACACTGGCTTGCTTGCTTCTTCTCCCATGAGTTTGAACACTCCTACTTTATATTGGCAAGAACAACTATTCTCATAAATTCTTTACTTCCACTTTTAGACATAGGGATGGAACCTCTCTCTCTCTCTCTCTCTCTCTCTCTCTCTCTCTCTGTGTGTGTGTGTGTGTGTGTGTGTTCCATGTTCCTGTATACGAAAGTATATGTATTTAGAAGCCAGAGGTTTGAAGCAGGGTCTCTCACTGAACTAAATTTCAGCAATCCCTGGGCAGCAAGCACCAGGCATTTTCCTTGCTCTTCTCCACAGCATCAAGACTGCAGGCCTGTGCTGTCATGCCTACCTATTTAAAAGAATGATGGGAACCTGGACCCCAGACCCCATGCTTGCAGGGCAGGCGTTTTAGCGACTGATCTATCTTCTTAGCCCCAAGACAGGGCCCTTCAGCTGTGTTACAGAGGCCATAGCCGGGATGACCTCAGCGCACCCTTCTCTCAATCTTTTTCTCCGGGGTCTTCTAGAGGGGTGATTCATACCTGGAATGGTGTCAGACGAACATCTCTGTGCCTAATTCTGATCCGTGTACCGAGATGAAAAGGTTGTATTTCCATTTGCACAAGCTCTTCTTGATGTTTGTATTTGATTCTCTTCTGTCACACACCATGCACCATGGAGGTTAGTAACAAGACACCGCACGGGTAAGATGCTTCTGAGAACCATCAGACCATGACAACTTACTGGTGTCTCAGCAATGTGTCCGGTGTCTCTACGCACTGTAATTTCATGTGCTGCTTAGGAAAATAAAAAACAAGAAACAACACCATTATACGGCAGACCACTAATTTCAGGCTCCACTGGCAAACAAGTAATGCCGAGCTCTTAAATAAGCACTGAGGAGCCTTCTGTTATGCCCTGTTGTGGCTGAAAAATGTTGGTCATATAATAACTCAGTTGATATATTTGTGATAAATTAGATAAAGATATCTAATAAGACAAAGGAGCAATGAACAGCAAGATGCATCATGGCTGAGCGCTGCAATATGTTACCTGTCTGAGATGAGGCACCATGCAATGCTCTGCGGACATCCATTACACTAAACAGCAAGTCACTCAAAGTGTATCAAGGACCCTTCAAGCTATGTTGGTTTCTTTTCCAACCCTGGTTCCTTGTTACTATCTGAAGATCACCGAGCATCAGCTGTTAGCGGAAACTCTTATGGAGTTGCAGTGTATTACTTATTTGTCTCACTGTTGTGACAAAACACCTCACAAAAATAACTCAGGAAGGGAGGGTTGTTCTGGCTTACGTTTCAAGGGAATCATTCCATCATTCCCCAATGTCAGGGAAGACATTGGTTATAAGAGTAGGAGGTCAGCTGGTCACACTGTATCTGAAGCCAGGAAGCAGAGAGTGAATAGAACATGGGGCCAGGCAAGCAAAAACCCAGTGATCTGTCTTTTTCAGTGATGCTCCACATCCTAAAGTTTCCATGACACTCACGCCACCAAGCGTTCAAACACAGGAGCCTGTCAGGGACATTCAATATTTAGACACAACACTCAGCACACTGGGAAGTACAGTGGGGAATTTGCATATCATCTTGGAGCCTCACAGTAATAGGACTAACCACACAGCCCAGAGGACTTAACTTTCTGCTCTAACAATAGGTTGTTCAGGTTGGTGATGAAGGTGTCTGAATAGAAGTTCATCTGTCTTTAAGTTGAGCCCCTCCAATGGAGGTTAATCAGGAAGGGACCCAGGTATTAATCTTTGTCTAACATAGCTTGAAAGTCAGGAAACTACACTGGCCACGTTTTGTCTTTCATGGTGACAAGGGCAGGGAGGAGATTTGCTGCAGGGTGTGTTCTTCAGGATGAAGAAATACAAAGTAGCAAAAGTAGGATTCTTCAGTGCAGAGCTTCTAGAGATTCCTAAGTGGTGTTGTTTCATACTCACAAGAAGGCCTGCTACAAAAGTGCAACATACCTGTGTGACCCTAAGGATTAAACACCCTTTAGGGCAGCACCTGTATAAGGAGTATTTACATGGAAAATATAGAAATTATGGAGTAGAACTGTGCACATTAATAACAAGGATCAAGAGAAAAAGGACCAAGACATTGTGACTATTGAATACAATGATAGATAGATAGATAGATAGATAGATAGATAGATAGATAGATAGATAGATAGATAGATAGATAGATAGATAGAAACATAGATAGATAACCTTGTCCTTGAGGCAATTATTGAGCAGCAGGCACTGGATCCAACAAAAGGCTTCAGCTAAAGCAGGGGGCCTATGAGGTAATTTTCCTGGGGAAAGAATGGCAAGGAGGGTGAAAGATTTAATTTACCTCATCTTCTCCATAGCTGATGTTGAAGCCAGGACACAGGACCAACCTGCCCTTCACATCACAGGTTGTCAATGAAGGTGACTCACCATCTAGAATGTTCAGATTTTGTTTGCTTGCATAATCAAATCTTTATTCACTTTTTGCTGTCCATCGAAGCTGGTCAAGCCTGCCCCTCCCCCAATAATCTTACCAATATCTTTGGTCAATAGTTAACTTGGCTCTGCTACATACCTTGCTCAGAAGTCAAACTTTAAGCCTCCTACTCCCACATTTATGGTTGGGATACCCAAGAGCCTTTGCAGATGAGTGGGAAATTAGCCGTCACAGTGACAACAGAAGGCTGTCTGGTCTTAATTGGTCATCAACCACCAGTGCAGTTTGCTCAGAGTTGCTTAATTGAGTTATAATGTTAATGTATCTGGAGTTTCAAGGTGGAATGATGCTTCAGCGGGTTCCGCTAAGAGAATCTGAAATCGTTAACCCATGTCCATCATTTTAGTTAACTGTTGGCTGCAAGTAGATCCTGCAGTTGCCAGTTGTTAATCAGGCGTGTTCTTTTTGTTATGCTGTGGGGGAAGAGATGCTGCTAATAGTTAATTTGACCTTTCGAAGGGTTTCCAAAAAATGACCAGATACACAGATATTTTTCTTTTTGAATGAATGTAATTTTTTTTTCTCTAGCTTGACTTACGGTAGAGTTTGGGAAAGTATAAGGTCATTAGTGGGGTGGATTCTAAGACACAGTTAATCAGAGAGGTGTGAGAGTGAGGAGCTACAAGGTAATTGAAGTTCCCTCAGCAATGTGAACCAGACCAGTCTTTGTTTCTGTTAATTGCAGAGAGAATGGAAATTTCAGGATAACGAATGGCATTACATGGTCTTGCAGTCAGTGTCATAGACAATGTTCACAGTGTGGTGGAGTCCTCTTCCAGCTTCTTTAGGCACCCCAAAGGTTCCAGAGAACTGAAACTGGTGTTCTTTCTTAGTGAGGAGACACACAGGTGGACCAGGATCGTATGGAATATCCTTAGGTAGTCACTTGTCCATTTTTCTCAGGAAACTGATTTTTCTTTCAAGTGTGTGTGTGTGTGTATGTGTGCATGTGTGTGTTGGGGTACATGCTTTGGGGCATGCACACATACGAGGGGGTGAAGAGGTTGTTTTGGTTGTCTTTCTCAATCCCTTTTTCACTCTATTATCTTTTAAATTTTATCTTAATTTTTTATTTGAATTTAAATTGTGTGTGTGTGTGTGTGCACACACATATGCAAATCAGGACAGAGAAGAAGCCATGGTCAGGGCTTGCTTTCTACCAGGGATTGTCCCCCAGACTCTCTCATGTTTTGAGACTGTCTGCCTTTCCTTTCCCACATTTCATGGAACTCCAAAAGAATGCTCATTAGAAATATAACAAAAGTAATAAGCAAGGTTCACGCCGTGCCTTCAAGGCCCTCATGTCCATTTTTTAATTGGCTTTTATTTTTTGCATTTGGTCTTTGCATTTGGTCTGCTTCATCCCCATTTTATTCAGGGCACATAGGAATGCACATTTCTGCAGCGGGCCTGTTCTAGCACTGTTTGAGTTCGCAGGAGGGAATGCCATTTAGGTTAGTTTGACTTAGTGGAGGGAAGGAAGGGGACTTTATGTTTAAAGTAGTTGCCGTCTCTCAGTGACATTTAAAAGATGGATGCTCGCCACCTCATACCTCCGCAGGTTAAGAATCAGCCTATTGTGTGAAGATAAATGGTTCAGAGAGACTGGCCAATGCATTGTCTTTGTTTTGATGCTTGCTGACAGGAGAGAGCAATTAGGATGGCCAATAATGTTCCTTGTTTTTTAATGTCAATGTATCCAGTATACTGACGACTCAAAATTTCCTGTGCTACTTTAATTCCTGAAGGAAACCAAAAATAGAATGGAGTGAGTGAAACAAGCACAACAGCACTGTCCAGTCCTTCCACCTGCTTCCAAAATAAATCAGTAATCTACTTTTCTGATGCCCTACCACTCAGTGCTTCCCAATAGCTTAACTTTTGCCCATGGATGAGGGTCTTTGGGGACAGGGAATAAGTTGTCCCATCCTGTGGTGTTTAGAGCTGAAGCCCCAAAGGAATAATTCATTTGTAGGGACAGGACTATGGACCATGGATGGTCACTGACAACTGGTCAGGTTAAAGGGGCTGAGAACGTTAAGCTTCTCTGTTTTTGCTTTTACAAATCATGGTTCAGAAGTTAAGAGTGCTTGCCATGGAATCAGCAGGTGTGAGGACCGGAGGTCAGATCCTAAGACACACACATGGCAGCTGGGTGTGGTGCCCCCTGTCGCTCCAGCTCTCGGTGGGCAGAAACAGGGCATCCCTGGAATCAGCAAACTGTGCAGACCACTGTGGTGGATGAGCCGTGGGTTCAGTTAGGAGGCTCTGCTTCCGTGTGTAAAGTGGAGAGCAACTGAAGAAGACTCCAGCATCACACTCATGGCATGCCACATGCGTGCACACAGGAGCACATGCACCTATGCACACAATGTGAATCTGTGCACCCACTCACATGTGGACACACACGTGCTCGTGCACACACACACACACACACACACACAGATGGAAAGAAATGATGGAAGAAATGAGCCACTGCCAGGTTGGAATCTGGTGATAGTAAAATAAACATCTTTAGCCTCCTCAAGGAACTTCAGTTTGGGGAAAATATTTCAGAAATATATTATTTTAAGCATTTATTTAATCTCCTTGCTCAAGGTGTGCCATACATACAAGTCAGGGGAGAATGACCATCAGGATATAATCTTTAAAAATGAATAAATAAATAACAATAAAAAAATTCTGTCTGGCCATTCCCTCAATTGCTTCTCTATCTGCTTTATCTTTGTCCCTGCATATCTCATAGGCAGGGTAAATTCGAGGTCGAAGCTTTTGTGGGTGGGTTGGTGTTCCCCTCCCTTAACTAGAAGACTAGTCTAGTTACAGGATGTCCTCTTCAGTATCTATGGCCTCTGCTACTAGGAATCACTGCTTGAATCCTTTTCTTATCCTCACAGGGACTGCCCAACTGATGCCTGGCCCAACCAAAGACCTACCATATCGGAGAGTGCTAACCCCTGACACTGCGAAGGATCCTCTGCTAAGCTTGCAGACTGGAGCCTGACAGAATTGTCCTATGAGAGGCTCTACCCAGAAGCACCTCAAAACATATGCTGAGACTCACAGCCAAACATTAGTAGATGCACAGGGAGTCTTGGGGAATAGTGGGAGGAAAGAGAAAAGGACCTGGAAGTGACAGGAGCTCCACAAGAAAACCAACAGAGGGAACTAGCCAAGGCCCAGAGGGATTTGCTGAGACTGAAGCAATATCCAAGGACCATGCATGAACTGGACCTAGGACCCCTACAAAGATGTATCAGCTTAGGCTTCATGTGGGTCCTTTAGTAAGGGAAGTGGAGATTGCATTGCATTGAACACAGACTCACTTGCTAGGTTTTCCCTGGCAGGACTGCTTTGATGGGCCACAGGAGAAGGGGGCATCCTTAGTGCTGATGCAACTTGATGAGCTGGGGTGGATGGGAAGGCAGCTCCTCTTTTCTGAGGAAAGGGGAGGGGGAGGGGAAAGAAGAGAGGTGGGACTGAGAGAGGAGGAGGGAAGGGGCTACAAGGATGTACAGTGAATAAAATAAGTAAATGGGAAAAATGTTCCGTCTGTGTGTGTACCCACACAGGCCAGAAGAGGGCATTAGCTGGGGCTGGAGTTATAGGTGGGTGCTGGGAACCAAGCATCTCTCTCCTGCAAGAGCAGCCAGTACTCTTAACCACTGAGCCACCTCTCTAGCCCCAGGAGATTACTTTTGCAATAAAACCAAACTGAAGTGGCTTAAGACAACAACAGGGATATGTAGGCTCACGTGTGTATGTGACATCAGAAAGCCAAAGGTGAGTCAGGCTTCAGGTGACATCTGGCCCAGCATCAATAGGACTGAGACTGTTTTGCTCATGGCTCTCCTGTCCCTGCCCCCACTGCTCCATATCTGGGCATCATTTCGACTCCGACTGTCTCCATAGTAACAAAGGGCTGCTGCAGTTCCAAACCTCCTCCTGTCCACATGTGACCCTGTCCAGACAAGGGGACTGTATCCTTGAGAGAGCATGCGATTTATTCCACTTGACTGGCTTCTGGGGGTCACTCACTCACCTGTGGCTGGACTCCATGTTTCTGGAACTGCTCTGACTGTCACATGTGAGTGGAAGATGTCAGAGAAACCTGAATAGGTATATAGGGTACTGAACAGGTGTGTAGGTAGCCATGCTGTGAAACCACAATTTAGGTATTTTTTGTTGTTGTTGTTAAGTTTCATAGGTTAAGGAAATGGGATCTTATGTCAATGTTCTTCCCATTGGTTCTTGCTCAGATGTTTCTGGTCATGAACATGCCATTATGACTATTCAGTTCTTCAGCTGACCTTGAAAGGTCAGGCCACTTACTATATTCTAGAGTGCAGTATGGCATTTCATAGAGAGCAGCTAACCACTCTCCCCTTAGGCCTCACTGAACTCACATCTCAGATGTGCTTTACTTACTCATTAGCCAGCCCAGCAATTCTGTAGGCCACCCCCAAAGGCATTTGGGGTTCCATAGATTTGATTTGCCTTTAGATGTCTCAGGACCCCTTGTTTCCTGTAAGCTCTGGCTTGTAGATGGGAAGTAGGCGTAATTGGTTTATTCAAGATTGTGCTCAGTTGTAGGAAAGAAGCAGCCATAGCTTCTATGTCATAGAAGTGACCTCTGCTCACTGGCCAGATCTGGCTGTGGACTGGTTTGTGAATCTTGAACTAGAACACACCCAGCTGCTCCTTGCTGGCCATCTCCCATGTGGGATATTTCCCAGGCTCTGCACTCAGAAGCAGTCTCTTAGCCATCTCTTTGTTGCTTTGGCTGCAGTGACTGTCTGCTGAGCTAATGGGAATCTCTGTCTGCACACAGCGCCCCTCCCAGCTCTCCTCCGTAAGTTCCATAAGCACCCCACTTCTTGACTCTTTGTCCTCATGCTGATGTATTAGTCACATGTAATATTAACATTTGCCACTTTTTATCAACCATGCTCACTGCTGAGTATTTTCAAGACAAGATAATACCTTCCACATTCTTAACACTAATAAAAAATGTACAAAGTAAATAGATTCAGATATGTGAAGAAGAGCATCAGGATTTTAGGGATTCTCATAGTGTTCTTTCTAGTCGCTAATCCTCTCTCCGACAGTAACTGTGGTGGTTTAATAAGAATGTCCCTCATAGGCTCAAATATTTAAATGCATAGTCGCCAGGGAGTGACATTATTTGAAATAATTATAAGGATTAGGAGGTGTGGCCTTGTTTGGGGAAGTGTGTCACTGGGAATGGGCTTTGAGGTTTCAAAAGTCCATTCAAGGCCTAGTCTCGCAATCTGCCTACCAATCATGATGCAGCTCTCAGCTACTGCTCCATCGTCTGCCTGCATGCCATTGTGCTCCCACCACGATGGTGACAGACTAAACTTCTGAAACTGGAAACAAACCCCCAGTTGAATGCTTTCTTTCATAAGGCCTGCCTTGGTTACGGTGTCTCTTCACTGCAACAGGACACTGACTAAGGCAATAGTTACCACGCTGTCTCCTGACAGCACTGATTAATTTAGCCTGTTTCTACATGTTATTTGCATGGAGTCACGTGGTCTGTACTATTTGGTGCCAGTGTCTGATGTGTGTTGTTTGCAGTGATCCATAGTATGAGCACATTGCAGTTCATGTATTCACTTTCCTGTTGCTGAACACCTGGGTTATTTTTAGCTTTTAAAATATTATTACACAGGGCTATTTTGAAATTTCTAAATATATTTTCCAGTACCCACTTCCACACATTAGTGTTAGTCTGGATTCTTAGACATGAAGTGCGGTATGGGAGGGCTGTATCCAGTAGCGGTGTATAAGGCTTCTCAGAGGCTGCTCGTTGCACGTTCTGTTCACCAGCACACGAATGTTCCTCTCATACCTCACACACTAAGCTTGTGCTTCAACAGTTCTGTGGCATTATTGCTATTTTTATCCTTTTAAAATTTTGCTTTTGTTGTTTGAGAATTTTGTGCATGTGTATGATGTATTTTGATCTAATACACCCCCCCCCACACACACACACTTCTGCCCTTTCTCCTTTGCTACTTCCCCTTCCTACTTCATCTGCTCTTATTTTAAACCTACAGGGTCCACTCATGTGCGTGAGTGTAGGATCATCTGCTGCAGATGTTAGCCACCCCTGAAGAGAAGTGACCCTCCATTCCCCACAGCCATCAGTTGCCAGTAGTTCCCCAGTTATGGGCGGGGCATCATGAACCCTGCCTGCACCTGCGCTGGAGTTTTGCTGGCCTGATCTGCTCAGATCTTATGGTCATAGCTCCTGTGAGCTCATACATACAATGGCCCTGTTGAGTCCAGCAAATAGTGTTTCCCCGCAGAATTAAATACAATCTGAGTCTCAGACACGATAAGCAACTGAGATTACAGCTCTTAGTTTACCCCCCAGTGCAATCTGGCGTCAGAGCCCATCTGTCTGTAGCCACGACCCCAGAGCACACTCTGGGTTAAGGAGATCACATACAGATGGACCTCAACTTTGTGCCTCCTGAAGTTCTTACAGAGAAAGTGCCAGGCGAGGGCAGTGCTGACCCTGTGTGTGTCAGTTCCTCTTGTGCTCAACAGCTAGCACTAGTAGTAATTAAGACGTCACTGGGCTCTTGAACAAGTGTAGTAAGGTAGAGTTTTAAAGAACCAGGCTTTTATGCTTTAACGTTAAAAAAATTATTCATGTAAATCATACAAAATCCTGGTTTGCAGTAATATTTTCACACGTGTGTTAATGTTTCCTTATTTTGGTATAAACTAGAAACCTTGGTCCTAATTACCCTCTCTTTTCTTCTTCCCCTCTGGTCCTGTTACTGTCTCCTGCAGCCTCTCAGCTCTTATCTCATGTCCTGCTTCCTGCCCCTGCATTGCTCTGTTCCTCAGGACAGCATCTGGATCACACTTGTTCTTTGTCCCAGGGTCCCACACAGCGCCTGGCACAAAGGAGCTCTGTGTTTGGGAGCTGTGATTCTCCTATTAGAAGCCAAAAGGTACAGGGTGACTGTTGTTCAGGTGGCACATAAGCTCATCGGTAGCTGTCATACCCCATGTTCTCTGCGTGTCCTGATACCGCCCCGTGAGCCGTGGAACAGGCCTCCTGATAATGCGACCCCAGGCCAGTGCTGTGGATGGGGGCGTGGGTGATCTGAGCTGCAGGGCTGTTTCTCTGCAGCAGTTTTGGGACACATCTTGCTGCCCACTTACCCTGACTCAGATTCCACAGAAGGTCTCTGATGATAGGAAAGGCTTCTATCAGGCTAAGCAAAAGAAGCAAAGCCCCGATAGCCCAAATCAGCCTCTTTCCTGAGAAACGGACCCTTGTTATGATGGCGGTTGTGATGGCAGTGATGATGGCTGGTGGTTATGATGGCTAATCTTGACCATCAGGCTGAGTGGGGTCTAGAACAGGGGGTCAAAGCTCTGGGCGTGTCTGGAGGTACAGTCTAGATTGCATTGGGGTGGTAGGAGGCTCATTCCATGCGCCGTGGTCTCCGAATGAATGAGATGACAGCAAGCAGAGCACCAGCATTCATTTTCTCTGCTTCCTGACTGGCAGTGGGGTGTGCCCAGCTGCCTCAAGGTCCTGCTGTCATGATGGATTGCACCTTTTCTTAAACTCTCCTGAAAGGGGAGCTCAGATAAACCCATAGTCCCTTGTATGGCTCTTGTTAGCTATATAGTCATAACTAAACACACTGGCGACTGGAACATTGGCAAATGAGAGAGAGAGGGGGAGAGAGAAAGGGAGATCTCAAATGAGTCCTTTTAAAAGTTTGGGCTTACTAAAAACAGTGTAAACAGCACCATGGGTAAG
Source organism: Pachyuromys duprasi (assembly GCA_028658305.1). Classification (NCBI taxonomy): domain Eukaryota; kingdom Metazoa; phylum Chordata; class Mammalia; order Rodentia; family Muridae; genus Pachyuromys; species Pachyuromys duprasi. Next base: position 5,471,975 of record CM053749.1, read on the forward strand.
GACGGTAGGGGTTTGCACATTTATGGAGAGCCAGCGTCTCCTTCCACAGCCTGCAGCACACAGTTTGATGTTTTTCTTTGGATATGGGCTCACCACAAGGTCGTTGCTTCCTTCTCTGCTGTGCTGTCCACATGTTCAATGCTTTCCTGGTTTTATGACTCAGAGTTATCGATTTCTGCTTCCTGGTTCCCACATCTGGTATGCCACCCTCTTAGACACCCCTCAGCGCTCTGCTTTGTCTCAGATGCAGCCAGAACTCCAGGGCTAGTTTTTCTAGCTCACTCCAGCTCCAACACAACTGACCCTCTTCCCTTTCCAACATTGCGTTTGCCTCCACTTTAAGTTCTTAAACCCAAGGATCTCTTTGTTTTTCCTCTAAAGGACTGCCCTGGCATATTCCACAACCCAAACCTTTGCTCTTGCAGAATAGAATTATGGGTAGCACAACATTGCACATTTTTTATTATTATCCCTCTTTAGGTAAAGCAAGCTCTATCATCATGTGTGCCAGGCTGAGAATTTGGCTCCAATTGCAAAGCACAGGCTGGGCAGAGAAAAGCCCAGGTTGTGTGACACGTGTTTGTAAACCCATGCTGGAGAGATAGAGGCAGCCTAATTCTTGTGGCTTACTGGCCAACCAGCCCAGCCAAGTAAGAGTTCTGTGTTCAGTGTGAGACCTCATCCAAAAAGCCCCGAGGAAGAGAGGTAAAATTGACATCTGGCCTTTACATGCATTGCATACACAGACATACACACACACACACACACGCGTGCACATTGCAAAGATACTCTTGAATAGAGTACCCCACACTGAGTCTTGGCCATAACCTTTCCTTGTGGATTATGGGAAACCTCAGGCTCCACAGAGTTAAAAGTAAGGGGTGCCAATCTTTTTCAAATTAAATTAAATTATTGGTCCACTTTACATCCCGATTGCAGCCCCTTCCTCTTCTTCATCTGGTCCCGCCCTCCCACCATCTTTCCCTTTCTCCTCAGAAAAAGGGAGCTCCCTCCTCCTGTCCCTGTACCAACCCACCCCAGCACATCAGGTCAAAACAAGACTAAGCACATCCTCTTCCACTGAGGCTAAGCAAGACAGCTCAGGTAGAGGAAAGTGATCCTAAAGCAGGCAACAGAGTCCATGTCACATTCCACTTGCTAGGGAACCCTCATGAAGACCAAGCTGCCCATCGGTTACATATGTATAACTGGCCCAGTCCATGCATGCTCTTTGGTAGGTGCTTTGGTCTCTGTAAGGCCCCACGGGCCTAGGTTGGTTGACTCTGTTGGTCTTCTTGTAGAGTTCTTGGAGTTGAGATTGGGGGAATTCCCAACCAATCACTGACCCAACTTGAGACCCACCCCATGGGACAGAGCCAACCCCCAACACTGTGAATGATTCTCTTTTTTGCTTGCAGACAGGAGTGGAGCACAGCTGTCCTTGAAGAGGCTCCACCCAGCAGCAGATTGAGAGAGATGCGGAGACCCACAGACAAACATTAGGCGGAGCTCAGGGAGTCTTGTGGAAGAGTGGGGGGAAAGGAGGGAAGGAGTGCCAATCTTGATGAGGAGCGATTTCCAGGCACAGCCCCTTTTAGGACTGAAAAGAAAGCAAACATATTTCTTTCTGTGATTTTATTCTTGTCTAAGCTTTCTTAATTAAAAACTGATTATATTTTCCCCTGAGCAAACATTCTGTCTTAAGCTAAGCAGATGCACCGGCTTCACCAGTTTCCTTTAGCAAGAAGGGGTCCCCAAACTCAGGCCTGCAATAGACGTCCCAACCCACACCCCAGCAGCATGTCTCCCTCTTGCAGAAACTCATTTCTTTCAGACTGCCAAGTTGAGGGGGAGTAACAGGAGACAGATATTGATCTGCAAGGAACAAATGAAAGACTGCCAGAACAAACAAACTTTGGGAAACCAAAGCCTGACACCCCCCCCCCCCAACTGCCACACACACTATTAAATTCCCTGCTGTGTTCTACAGCCCTTTACTCCTCTTTTCTTTGAGAAAATTAAATTAAGAAAGATGTAAAAGAAGGCAACATGACTGACACTTGGGTTTGGGGAGTGTTTAAAGACATTATTGGGGCCACTATGTCCTTGTCTGTGCATATGTTTTTCACGTGGGGGAGGGGTTGTGGGTAAATGTGCAGGCCAGTGGTTGAGGCCGAATGTCCTTCATGAGGTGGGCCTCATCTTTTTCCTTGAGATAGAGTCTCTTTGAACCGGGGCCTCTCTAACTTGGATAGACCAGCTGGCCTAAATATCTGCCCATCTCCGCCTCCCCAGCACCAGGAAGACAGACCTGTGTCGCCATGTGTGTCCTATCCATGCAGGCGCTATAATCTGAACTAGGGTGGCTGTGCTCATGTAACAGGCACTTCACCAACTGAGCCATCTCACCAGCCCTCTGACTTCCTTCTTGATGATTTTCACCCCATCTCCCAACACGTACCATCTGAGGAAAGACGTTTGCTTTGCATCCGTTTGCATGATGGATGCCAAGAAAGAGGCCTCTCCTAATTCATTGGTCCTGTTCTGCACTTTGAACATCTCTGATCTTTATCTTCATGTTGAGCAAGCTCCCTCTGGGCTGGGAGTACACAGGAGCTGAGGACACAGGGTGAAATATCCACTGGAAGGTTCCGCATTAAGAGCCTGCCTCTTGATTCAGCTGGAATCCCCATGCACTCAGAACTCCACAGTCCTGCAGTAAAATCACTCACACGGGTTATATGGAAGCAAACCCTTTCTGCTACAGTGGACCAAAGAGGAACTGCTAGCTTCTTAGACTTGTTTTATTCCATAATGTCCACTTTTATGAGGCAAGCTGAGCTGCTTCAGAGAGAGAACTTTTCTGAGCAGCTCATAAAACACATTCCTCCAGAATATTGGGCTGGTGGCAAGGATGTCAGCTGGGCAATAATGGTTGTCTCCAATTCCTTACCACCATGCTTTCCTTCTTCTAGGCTTGCCCAGCCAGAGCAACTTACAAAGCTTACTTTTTATTTTGATTCTTTAAAAAAGGTTTGCTTTAATGCTTTGAGAATCTTATACAATGCATTCTGATGATATTCGCTCTCAACTCCTCCCCCACCTGCTCTTAGATAAATTCCCACTCCCTATTCTTCCAGCTTTCTGTCCTCATTTTTTTGTTCCTTTTTTTTTTTTTCTTTTTAAATAACCCATTGACTCCCAGTCATGCTGGCGGCCACACGCTCCTGGCTGTGGGGCCTTCCACTGGAACACAGTTGACTCACCAGGAGCCTTACCCTTGAAGAAAACTGACTTTTCCCTCCTCCAAAAGCTACCAACTGTCCATAGCACTCTAGTTAGGGTTGGAGCTCACAGACCTCTTCCTAGCTCTTGCTGGAGTGTTGACTGGCTTGATCTGGTGTAGATCTTGGGCAGGAAGCCAAATGACTTGCTGTGATTTCATGAGCATCCTGTCATATCCTGGGACAATGTTTGGCTCTAGTTTCTCCAACCTGTCACTCTTAAGCTCTTCCTGCCCTTGCAATGGTTCCTGAAGCTTGGTGTGTGCATGTGTGTATGCATATGTTCATGTATCTGTGTGTGTATGTGTGTGTGTACAGACATTTAGTTTGTTTGTGGCAGAACAGTCTACTGATACTTAGTTTCTGCACTTTGACCACGTGTGAGTCTCAGCATCAACAGCCATGGACTACAAAAGTATAGATATCTGAGTTCAGAGGGCTATTTGATACCGCATTCATTTAGCAGAGTCATAGCTGAAAGTTTATCCTTGGGGCCTTTCAAAGCCATCTCTAAGTCCTTATGGACCTCTGCTACCCTGTCCAGCCAGCAGGTCCTGAGGAAAGTCTTGTCGAATGTCTTTCTATTTCTCAGCAGAGTGAGGACTTTTGCATGCTGAAGTCCTTATGCCTATGAACGCAGTACACCAAGTAAACTGAACTATTGGGGTGCAGTTGAAGTGAAACAACATGAGTTTAATTACCGCCCTGGTGGCTTAGAGAAGGGCCTTAATCAGCCATGCTGCAATGGTTGTGAGCAGTTGTGATAGCTAGGAATTGTTCACAGATATATGGTCCCCATTTCCCCTGATGTGCTGCCGCAGGCCAATGTTGCGTCTCACCAGGGCTGTGTGGCTTTGCGTTTCCTTCGGGTCTCTTGAAGCATCAGATCACCTGGGGGGTTTGTTCAAACACAGATGGTCTGGCACCCCATCACCCAAAGTGTCTGATTCACAAGTCTTGGCTGGGGCTCACAATCTGCTTCTCTAAGAAGTTCCCAGTTGATGCGATGGACCCCAAGGTTTCCCCTGAGAGTGCACATTCTAAATAGTCTTCTTCTCTCTTTCTTGCTCCCCAACTTCATCATATGTGCAGAATGTAATCTGTTAAAAATATACACCAGGGACATCTTCCCTTTTTACCTTCTTTACCCCACCTGTGCCTCCCCATGTCCTCCTGACTCACTGCCTCCATCCAGGTTCTCACTCATCTCCCTACACACTACAGAAGTCTCTTCACCCCCCCTGATCCCATGTCTAGTGCCTGCATGCTTTTCCTTCACAGCATCACAATAAGTTAGAGAGGCCAGGCATGCTTTGGTTTTCGATGGGGTGTCTCATGATGGCACCTCTGTTCAGATACCCAGGGTATCTGGGTGTGGTGGATGGATGGATAGATATAAACTGTCTGTTCACAATGCCCTGGCACCAAATGTGTGCTTTCTCATATCTTGTCGCTCCTGAGTTTTTCCAGGTGTATTCTACAACTTAGATTCCTGAACTAGCTATCCAGAGTTAGTGCAAGTTCCACAAGATAATCCCTCCCTACAGACACCAGTCCCAAGAGATGGGTTCCCTGTCTACTCACATTTGTGTCCAGCTTGGCTACAAATATTGGAGGCTCCCATGGAAAGGTCTCAGATGTGGGACTCAAAGGCAGCGCTGAGGTGAATTACAGGATAAGGAGTTTGTTAGAAGAGTTACTAATGCCTCAGTCAGACAGATAACAGCATGGCAGGGACCCAAAGAGTCTAGGACCTACTCCTAGACAGAGACAGCATCATGAGGCTCTGAGGAGGAATCAAGCCCACTTGGCAGAGTTGGATTCCCTTCTTATTGGGGATCAGAAGAAAGGGAAAGTTTCCACAGCACATAGAAACCTGAGCCCAGACTGATTTCCCAGCAGGTTCCAGGGAAGTTGGGGGAGGGAAATTGTACCTGTAGTCACCCTTTGATGTGATGTTTCCATGTGGGGAATGTGGGAAATCTAGGCACCTAGGAGTCTGCTAGAAATTCACAGACAGGATTCTCTTACATGGGATTGTGGGAGGCGATGGGGGTGGGGGGCTCACTGCAGGTTTTGAGGCCTGACCGCCTGTCAGATCTGGATTCTAATGCCCAGTACCCAGCCTTAGGTGCACGGATTTGCTGGGTTGGCTCACAGAGCTGGGGAAGACAGTGTGCTGCTTCTGTTTGCTACTGTGTTGAGACAGATACTATGAAGTTTAAATGGAAACGTTAATGAAGAAAGTCAAAGGATGAGGGACTTGGATCACCATGCAGTCTGAGCTGTGCTACCATGTTGGATATATTCACCAATTCTGAAAAGGTTTCCAAGAATTCTGTCTTAGTTAGGGCTTCTACTGCTACATCATCACCAAAGACAACCTGGGAAGGAAAGGGTTTATTTTCCTGTATGCTTCCAGATAACAGTCAGGACAAGAACTCAGGCAGGGCAGGAGCCTGGAGGCAGGAGCAGAAGCAGAGCCAGTGGAGGAGTGTCGCTTACTGACTTGCTTCTCCCGGCTTGCTAAGACTGCTTTCTTACAGCACCTGGGACTACCAGGAGCGACAACAACCACAGTGCCCTCCCACATCAGTCATCAACCAATACAGTGCCCTAAATGCTTGCTCATAAGCCAATCTGACATTTTCTCAATTGAGTTTTTGCCTTCCAAAATGAGTCCCGCTAGTGTCAAGTTAACACAAAACTAGCAAAAGGTCTTATTATGTTTGTTGAGTAAGTAGTGACTGATTCAGTCTCTGGCCCTTTGCTCCCTGTTCAAGGTTGAGGATGGGAAATGAAGTCAAAGTCTTAACTCTCTGATGTCCAGTTCCTATCCTGTTGCTAGGAGGGGACCCAGGCACCTGTCATTTCATTAGCAACACAAACAGAAATATCTCCCTGCAAACTCTGAGAATCTAGGGAGCTCTTGTGTTGGGAGCCACACAATAGGACCAAGTGTGATAACAAAAGATGCTGCTGTGGGCTTTTAGGAAGACCGTCTCAGGAATAGGAGAGAGGAGACAGGCACCAAGCATAGATCTTGTATATACTAGAGAGATGAGGTTCTAGTCTGCTGGCTCTGTTAAGAAAAACAGAGGAAGGTGAGGAAGGAAAGAGTGGCTTTACCTCTTACTATACCCGTGCTCACTGTGTTACACGCCACAGAAGAAATGCAAGCTCTGCCCCTGACACCCTGGCTTACAGCTCAGTGTTGGCAGTCTCAGCCAGCAGTCTCTGACCCTCAAGATGCCCACCCTCCGGGCTGATCAGTCAGAACCTCTGTCTGCTCTCTCAGCCTGATTCTCCAGCTAACACTGCTGTGCCTGCAACTAGAGAACCCAGCTGTTTGTCTTTGAAATGCAGAATTCTTCATGAACAACCAGGTCAAAATGTTAAGAAACATGGTTTTGGCTCAAAATGAAAGGATTTTTCAAAGATACTTTTGTGTAGTTCCTTCCTTTAGGGGGCTGTCCTTTGACATAAGCTGTTTCTTATGTGGGAGATTTAGCCACCTCCTTGGGTTGCATGGCAGTTTTGTGTCTTTTCTTGGAGCTGTGGCCATCCTGGTGGGAATGAAGATTTCTAAAGAGAAGCTGTGCTCCTCCCTTCGGCAATCAGACTATTGAGCTAATAGGCCGAGGACCCTGGAATTTCTGCAGGAATCTTACACTGAGAGAAGGAGAAGGCCTGGGAGGGAGTTGTAGGAATTTCTAGAGGCAGAACTCCCAGAAGGAGATGTCAGCAGCTCTGACAAGTTATCACAACACCTTGCAGGAGACAGGAGTTGAGGCAATGTTGTGTCACTGATGGCCAGGACTTCACCTTGACCAAGACTTCTTAGGTATGCATGCCTCTTGCCTTCTATTTAAACTGAAACTCCGTGTTAGGACGCTGAAGACAGATTTGGGGCTCACTGTGTCTTTTTTCTCCTTTTTCTAATGTGGTGATTAACTAAATCTCTTTTCTGCTTTTCACTATTACTCTGATAACTTGGCTTGTTGGTAGCTGAGGGCTGAGCATGTGAAAGGAAACCCAAGCACCTCTTAGCTCATGCCAGGTGAGAAGCCCATTCTAAGTCTGGGCTGATGTTGACTCATTTCCCTTCGTCACAGCCCTGACCTTCCTGCCTACACAGTGAATCTCAGTCTGCCTTTGCGATTTTGTGGGCTTGATGAGTTAAGGAGCAAGTCATCACATAAGCAAAGAACTGTCATACCCATGTTCTCCATGAGGCCACTGTAGAAGAAGCTGGGATCCGAGGGGAGAGATCACAGTATTTGTCACTTATGGTCCATACAGAGAGCTGGTCCTAGAGTGACTAGTTTTACCTCTAGGACTTTGAAGGCTTTTCAAAGAAGTGTGGCCCAGGGTAGTGTTGCCAAATGAAACAAGTATCTTCCCTAGGCTTTGGCAAGATTCGTTGGGGTTCAGAAACAGAACAATTAAGACTATGTCCCCAGCCAGGGAGGGATTTTTCTCAACTTGGGCTTGAGAGGTTATTCCCTTGAGCCAGAGAGATGGCTCAGTGGATTCTGGGGTGGGGGAATAGCAATTCGTATCTTTAGTTGCCTATAACTGGTCAGCCCTCTAGGCTCCAATGTGTAGTTCCAAATCGATGGCCACTCAGAAAGTCTTAGTTAAACTCAGTGGGACACAAAACAAAACAAAGCAAAACAAAACAAAAGAGAAGGCATGAACGATGAAAAGACCTTTCAAGGAGGAGAGGGGAAGACAGGGCTGGGAATAAGAGAGGGTGTGGTTGGGTATAGATAAGGTGTAACACACACCTGTGAAATTGTCAAAGGACAAGTTTGAGCATTAAGAAAAAAATGGAGGTGTATGTGTGAGTGTGTATGTGTGTGTGAATTTTACTTGAGAATAAGAATTAATTGGATGTCCAGATTTCCAGATAGCTTTAGTTCACTATTTGTCATGAATTTAAAGGGGAAGGAGGAAAAAAATCAATATTTTACAGTTTGACTTTCATCCCAAGAAAGTTGAAAAGACTTTAGCTGCAAAAGGAGATCAGAAGAGGAACATATGTATTGGCGGGGGGAAGGAAATGGTAGGAGAGGAGAGGAGAGGAGAAGGAGGGGTGAGGAGGAGAGGAGAAGGAGGAGAGGAGGAGACAGGGAGGAGAAGAGAGGAGGGTGCACATGCGTGTGCTTGCATGTATGTGTGGAGGCCCAGGGATGATGGTGAGACCCATCTTTGCTCAGGTTTCCACAGTATTCTTCGAGGCAGGTCTCAGTCTATCCCGGAGCTCACAGGATGGCTGCTGTCATTAGCCAGCTTGCTCTGGGATCCTTTGTTTCTGCCTCTGTAGCCAAGATAACAGGTGAGCCCTCCTAGCTGCGGGGCACATACACAGGTGCTGGGGATCAAATCCCGCCATCCCCGCCCTCCTCCTGCAGAAGTGCTTTTACTTCCAAGCTGTCCAGTGGACAGGCGTGTAGAATTATGCTAGGGCAAAATGGGGAGAGGACCTGATGGTGGTATCAAGCTTGGGGGGACCGAGCAGTGGACGAAGGAAGGGTACCTTCTGAGAGAGGATTGTCACAAGAAAACATCCAGGACGCCTCTTACTTCTAAAGTGTTTCTCAATTCCCTTGACTTTCAACACACATCGAAGTGCATTGCACACAGCTATGAGACAGGGCCATGTTTTCACACCCTCATTGTTTCATTATTAAATGATTGAATTTGTTCAGTATCTGCCACAAATTTGCTGGAGCAGGCTCCACTCCGATTCTTCCTATAGTAATCACACTTAAAGTTTGTATGTGGAAGTATATGGGTGTTCACATGAGTGCAGGTACACGCACATGTGTGTAAGTGTGCATGTAGAAAACAGAGGTCAATGTCTGCCTTCCTCCATGACTTTCTTTGAGATGGAGTCTCTAACTGAATCTGGAGATGTCCCATTCAGCAAAGCTGGCCTGTGAGATCCAGGCATTTTCCTGTCTCTCTCCCTCCAGTTGTAGGATTACAGGCATAGGCCACTGCAATTGGCCTTTTCTGTGGGTTCAGGGTCCTTAGGCTCTTGTGACAAGCGCTTTACCAGCCAAACCACCTCCCCAGCCCAGGTTTTAAGTCTATATTACCAGTTTAGAAAATTCAGTCTGGTTAATTGATTCGACTTCATCTTAGGTGTCCCCTTCCTCTTCAGCTTATCCCTTTCCTCCTCCCAAGTTCAAACCATGACATTGCTGACTAGGGATAAAGATGCCTACAGCCCAGTCAGTTTGTCCACACGCCTTTCTCTCCTCTTTCCTGGAGTGAGTGCCTTGGTGTTGAGAAGGGGGTAAATGAGAATGGTGTCTTACATATCTGCCCTCCTGGTTGGCTATAAATGCTGGACCTAGTTTGTGACAGTTCATGGGCTCCTTGAGAATGGGCAGCCTGTCCCAATAAAGACCTCACTCCAACCAGACTCTCAACACAAGACTCGAAGCCATCTGTGAGCTGGTCCTCAGCAGGAGATGTCCTGTCCACGTCCTCACTCTGTGACCATTCTTAGAAAGGCTGTGAGGTAGTGTCTCCTCCAGTTTGCATGCACCTTAGGAACAAGTTTTTCCTCATCACACCTCCTCCAAGTGCTGTTTGCTCACCTCCAGAGGGAGGGGCCTGAAGGCAGGCTTAGTGATAATGCCAGTGGCCAGTAGCGGGGACACAACAGCGTGTGTGGGTTCTTCACAGGCTGGCTCCTTTCACAGTGTTGTGCAAGGAAGGAGACCTAATCCTGAAAAATTCTTTATACCAGACCCTCCCTTCCTATGCCCCCTCCCATTTTTCTAAAGTAAAGAGATGAGTGTGGCGGGTCATGGACAACGCTGATCTTCCTCACTTGTTGCCTGTCTGTCATTCCTTCGGAGTGGTGTCTAGGTCTTTACTTCAGTGTGTAAAGTGCTGAACACATCTTCCTGTACTGTCAGGGTAGATCAGGTCCTTGTATCCGATATCTACCCATTTACTCTGTAGTCAACATGTCTTAGAAAGTACCCGAAAGTGTGAAGAGGGGAGGGTGTTGCAAAGAAGCAGTCATTCACTGCACATCTCCAGGAATGGTGCCGGAACAGCCAGGCGTCGGGTAGTTAGATCTTTAACGGGAGCACATATTGCCTTTACTCCCTACCCCCCATACCCAGCACACCCCAGATCACACTTGCTGGGTCCACGTTCAAAGACGACAACAAACCACCAAGCAGCTGGAAGGCGGCAGCAGGGACTGAAATGACAGACAAACACGCCTGCCCTGGTTCCAGTGTTACATGGAAATATCCCATGAAACCTCAAAATGTGGACAACTCTCTTGCGTCAACTGCAGAAAGGAAGCGTTTTTAAAGCATAAATTGGATGGAACGTAATGCTAGGCAAATGTGCTTCCCTGGGCCCCAGCTCTGCCAGACCTCTTTGTTGTTCTTTAGCCTGTCCGCATAAGACTGCCCAAGACTAGGCAAGCCGTCTCCAGTTGTTGATGGGGAAGGCGCTCCCAAGAACTCAGCTCTCTCTGAGGGTCTACAGTAGTTCACATCTGTTAGAGGAAGAGGAACATTTTCTTGAGTGGTGTGTAAGTGGCCTGTGTTCCTAGTTAAATCCATTGGGTCTCTCTCTCTCTCTCTCTCTCTCTCTCTCTCTCTCTCTCTCACACACACACACACACACACACACAGGGGAGAGACAGGGACAGAGACATGAAAGTAGGAAGGAAGTAATTAGAAAGAAGATGAGCAGGAATGAGAATGCAGTACATGAAGGCAGTGGGGGTAGCATATAATCAGAATACATTATATATATATATATATGTATATATATGTATATATATATTTATGAAGATGTCATAATGAAATCCATTATGTATAGTTAATGTATTTTAATAAAATAACACAGACCATGTACTGAGGAAGTTGCATTTGTCTTTGGAATGACCTTGAATAGCAGTAATTTTTCATACTAAGTAGCTATTCTTGAGCCTTGGTTTGGCTGGATATGGCAAAGTGGGTAACCTTAAAGCCTTCGCTGTAAAGTGCAGAGGACCGAATGATCTATGCCCACTGGGTAACATCCACACTGAAGAAGAAAATGGATCCTGAGCAGGACCGCTCTAGATCTGACTGGAGAGCTCTCTCTCTCTCTTTCCTTCTCTCTCCCTCTCTTCATTTCTTCAAGGATGCATGTTGCCTCTCAGGATCCAGCCTTCAGGTTGGCAGCTGAGCATTCACTATCAGGCTCACTAATTCCATCGGGGCCCCAGGGAAATGCCTTCCCACATCTTGCCCCGTGTTCTTAAACAAAGGATGACTGCATCTGAATGCCGCAAAGATTTGTGGGTTGCGCTGCTCAGGAGCATGTTGAGGATTTGAGCAGCCAAAGCACTTAGGTAAGACAAAAGACTAATTAAATTGTGGAGCCTTCCTCTCAGCATGAGAGTGGGAGTAGACTCTGAAAAACTGCATTACTTTTTTTTTCTTTTCTTCAAAAGGCCTGTGCATCCGATTCCTCCCTGTCATGGCTCTGCAGCTGCTCATGAATTAGTGTTGCTCTTGCAGCACACAGAGACTGAAGAACGTTTTGAAATATTAACCACAAGCCCTTCTCAAGTCACTGGTGCGTCAACAGAGCACCCACATGTCTGCACTGACAATTAAGTGCAGTCAAGTTTGGTAGTTTGCTGACTTATGGTTACAGAACTTCAGGGGCTCCACATACATTAAAAACATTGATGGATGTGAGATGTTTTCAAGGCAGAATGGAGCATACTATGCTTGGCCATTTGCTATCTTTATGTGTAGCATTAAGATATTGCATGTGTGACCTAGATATTTTTATGTGTATTCCTGTCCCAGAGCCCAGCAAATACTAAGGTTGGAGCCCCAGTGTGAAATATCAGATTGTGAGGCTGGGAGTTGGCATAGTTGGTTAAGCTGTGCAAGCATGAAGACATGAGTGTCAGCCTCAAACCACAACCTTTCAACCAAAGCCCATTACAAAACTGCCACCATGGTGCACACCTAGGACCTCAGTGCTGGAGAGCCAGAATCAGAAGGACCCTTGGAGCCTGCTGGCCAGCCAGTCTGGACAGTCAGTGAGCTCCAGGGTCACTGAGACTCTGTCTCAGAAATATGGTGGCAAGTGATGGAGGAAGACACCTGTTGTTGATTGACCTCTGGCCAATGCATGCATGTGCACAAATGCACATAAACATCTACCATACATGTACACTGACTGGTACATGTACATGCA
>CM053749.1:5485004-5502468 GCA_028658305.1 Pachyuromys duprasi
GTTTCATGAGGTCCCATTTATTGATTATTGCTCTCAGAGCCTGTGCTGTTGGTGTTCTGTTCAGGAAGCAGTCTCCTGTGCCGATGAGTTCTAGGGTGTTTCCCACTTTTTCTTCTAACCGATTTAATGTGTCTGGTGTTATGTTGAGATCTTTGATCCACTTGGACTTTAGTTTTGTGCAAGGTGATAAATATGGATCTATTTTCATTTTTCATTTTATCCAGTTGGTCATCCATTTGTTGAAGATGCTGTCTTTTTTCCATTGCATAGATTTGGCTTCTTTATCAAAAATCAAGTTTCCATAGGTGTGTGGGTTTATTTCTGGTTGTTCTATTCTGTTCCATTGATCCACTATTCTGTTTCTATGCCGATACCATGCAGTTTTTATAACTATTGCTCTGTAGTACAGCTTGAGGTCAGGCATGGAGATACCTCCAGATGATCTGTTGTTGTACAGGATCATTTTGGAAATTCTGGGTTTTTTGTTTCTCCTTATGAAGTTGAGAATTTTTCTTTCAAGGTCTGTAAAGAATTGTGTTGGTATTTTGATGGGAATTGCATTGAATCTGTAGATTGCTTTTGGCAGAATAGCCATTTTCACTATGTTAATCCTACCAATCCATGAGCACAGGAGATCTTTCCATCTTCTGATATCTTCTTCAATTTCTTTTTTCAGAGACTTGAAGTTTTTCTCAAACAGATGTTTCACTTGCTTGGTTAGAGTCACCTCAAGGTACTTTATGTTATTAGTGGCTATTGTGAACGGTGTAGGTGTATCGGTGTATCTCTACTTTATCTACTAAGACAGAGTCTCTTGAGGAGCCCAGAGCTTGCCTATTTGACTAGCCTAGCAAGCCAAGTTGGCCCAGGATATCACCTATCTTTGCATTTTGCATATTGGAATGGCAGGTAGGCCACCATATCTATCCAGCTTTCATATGGGTTATGGGATCAGAACTTTGTCAGGTACTTTATTCACCAAGCCATCTCCCTAGCCCCAGGGATAATTATTTTAAAACCTCAGCACACACACACACACACACACACACACCGTTAATATTTAAGGCGTAGGATTGTAACTCAGCAATGGAACCATGGGGGGCAGTGTGGAGTGAAGGCAATGGGAACACTGCAGGAACTAACTCTTGTGTCAGTACCTTAGTTAGTTACTTCAGGCCTCAGTCTCCTCATCTGCCTAAGAACATGCTTAGAACTCATCTTACGGGTTAATTGTGACAATTCAGTGAATTACATCCATATAAAATGCTGATGGAAATAGCGGGCTGCGAGTCTGCACTCTCTGAGTAGGAGCCCAGCATGACATTATTATGATTTGTATTAAAATCATTGTTATCACTGCCACCATGGCAGCCTCTTCTGTGTAGGTTGTTTTTCTCATGAGTGTGTCCTGGTTATGCCTGTGATTAGGTTGTAAGCCATTAAACTCTCCTGGGTTGCTCAAACAAAGTTCGTAAAACAATAGCACAGAGTACAAGTCAGGATTGGGTCTTTGTTCAAAGCACACTTGGGCTTCATTCAGTGAAAATAGGTTTTGTTTTGTTCTTGGGCACTAGGGACCGAATCCAGAGCCTTGCATACGCAAGACAGGCGTGCCCACCTCTGCGCTACAACATCAGCCAATTAACATGTTTTAATCTCTTTTGAGATCACAGGAAATTGAAAGCATCAGAAAGCAAAGGAGTTAGGTGGCTGCTGGGTTGTACTGAGGGGCAGCTTAGGGATCACAGGTGGAGGTTAACGAAGATCCCATCACTTGGGAAAACCCACACAATTCCTAAGCATGAGGACCACAAGCAATCACTCATTTAACAACTAAGTATTGGGTGATTGCCCTGTTGGCTGTTGTTCTGCACAAAGAAAAGGCAAAAGTGATTGGATTCTATAATAGAGAGTGAGGTGGGGTGGAAGGGAGTATATCTATCTACAGGATCATTTTCTCAGGACTTTGCAGTACAGAAAACATGTGACAAAGTAGAAAACTATTCCCCCTACTCATCATCATGGGTGAGTAATGTGGGAGGAGTCTCTTGACAAATGTCTTGCCGTGCTCACGTGGCGACCTGAAATATCCTTTACACACGTGCGGCTTTCCTGCATGAGTAGCTCACTGGTGCCTGAAGGCAATGTGCTGGGTCTGCACTGGGTCTTCTCATGCTCGGCTCTCTCAGAGTAAAATTTCATTAGTTACTTTCCTTGTAGCTGTGATGAAATGCTAGGCAACAAGCAGTTCAGGGAGGAAGGGCTCATTTCAGCTATACTTCACCATGGCAGAGAGGGCATGGCAACCAGAGCTTGAAGAGACATCTTGCTGGTCACAACAAGGGGACAGACAGAGAGGCAGGCTCATGAAGTTCATGGTCTCCTTTATATGTGGTGATCCCAACCCATGGAATGGTACCACACATGTTAACGGTTCACCTCAACGAACCTAAGCACAGAGATCCCTCATGACATGCCATGGCATTTGTCTCCGAGGTGACTGTAGGTCCTGTCCAGTCAACAGTCGATATTAATCACCACAGTTGGACGGTGAAGCCATCTATTCTCGGGCCACAGGGTGTTGAGCTTCATGTTGGTCATACAACTGTGGTCATAGCAATGGGCCCTGTCACCCATATTAATTTGCAGAGCTGTTTCAGAACCATCTCCGGGTCTCAAGAATCAAAGATTATGAAAAGATCGTTTTATTTGTTTACTTACTAAATTTAAATTTTGTACATTAACTTCTTAACAAGCAGAGTGTGCCTCCTCCTGCCCTCTGCCCTTGAAGAGCTGCCCTTGTTTATTTTGCAGCTGAGTGGGGTGATTTGATTCCCTCTCTGTGTGTGGGACGCCTCTACAGCATCCTTTCTAAAGCCCCTTGGTGGGTGAACCTGCTGAATTTGTAAAGGTGCTATTATTTACTCTCTTAATATTCTCGAGCAGCAGCAGTCACTGTGCCGTGCCGTATGTGGCTGAAATAAAGACGCTGGGTTGGAGGCCCAAAGAGCCACCATAGTCCAGCAGCAGTCCACATGCCTGGCTGCTTTGTCTCACCTTCCTCTGGAACCCCTAATATGTTAACATGGGGTGTACTGCTTCTTGCTCAGGAGTCCTTCAGTGGGTGGCGTCAGGAATGAAGAGAGGAAGATTTGCACAATGAACGTGGAAAGATCCAGATCATGTTTCAAATCCTCAAAGCCTGGACTCCATCAGCCCCAACCATGTGACAAGCATCTTTCTGGAGCTGGAAGAGTGAGCTGGGAATCAGTGGCCCCACTTGAAGAAAAGTGAAGGGACTAAGGAGATGATCAGGAAGGTGCTTGCCTTGCACACATGAAGACCTGGGTTTGATCTCCATCACCCCACAGATGAAAACTGAGCATGGTGTACTCCCGTCCCCTCAGTGCTGGAGAGAAGACACAAGAGGACCCAGTAGGCCTGCTGGCCAGCCAGTCTAGGCAGATAAGTGAGCTCCAAGTTGGGTGGAGGCCCTGTCTCAGAACCAAGGTGGACATGAGTGTGTGTGGAGGCCAGAGACTGAATATGTGTGACTTCTTCAATTACACTCCCTCTTTTGTTCTTTGAGGCAGGGTCTCTCACTGACCAGGAAAGTCATCAGCTTGGTTAAGGTGGCTAACAAGGAGCTCAGGGATCCCCCTGCCTCCTTCTACTACCCACAGTGCTGGGTTATAGGCACATGTGGCCAGGCTTGGATTTTAGAATCTCATCTCTTGATCGGATCTCTTAGATCTCCCAGACTCCAAAGTATGAGAAGTGCATTTAGATTAAAACCCACCAGACTCTGGAATTCTGTGACAGCTGTACAGAAACAAAATTGGCCCCAGGTGTTATCCCAGGGATATCTTGCATATTTAAGGGATTAGTTATACATGGTTGGTAGTATGCACTTTGAGGTCCATCCTTGGAGGCAAGGCACATAGATGCATTAGTTGGCCAGTGGGTTTCAATACAGAAGCAAGTACTCAAGTGGGCTTTGAGAGAAAACTGTGGGTTAAGGTTGCATATGGCAAGAGTCAAATTGACAAAAATTTGGAGAATGAAAATATTAACTTTTATAACACAAACATGATTCTAAGAAATCCTCTGGATGCCCAATTGTTGTTCCTCATGTGATATTAGTGAGATGTTTTTATCAAACTCCAACAAGAACTATGCTTGGCATTTTGTACCATTTTTAATCTCTCATGAGCCTGTGCGCGCACACACACACACATAATATAAACACAATTTTAAAAGAGCATGTTTTACTTAAAACTTTATTACAAAAACAACCTTGTCAATTTTGAAAACCATCTATTTGTTTTAGGCCAATATCAAGCATCCCTTGGCTTTTTTTGGGGGGGGGGCATTGTTTTCTTTCTAGCATTGACATGGAGACAGCTATCATTGCCCTGGGGTACACTGTGGTAGAAAGGGTAAACCAATTCCCTCAGCATCTCCTAAGTTTTAAATATGAAGAGAAGTCTATGTTTTGGTTTTACTGCCTTCTCCCAGCATTTGAGGATAAACCGGCACATATCTCCCTTGTCCTTCCCCTGAGCTATTGTCGCCCGGACTCTTGATGTGTGGGGAGCAGTTTTGAGAAATGCATTGATTTTCCTTTGAACTCAATGGTGTCCTCATATCCAGGCATCACTGATATTAACATAAATCTTGGCTAACTTAAAATGCGTGCGCTCCTGGACTGGTGTGCTTTGGTTCCCAGATTTGTTCCAACCTTCATTCCAGATCCTGAGAGAGTCCTTGAGAGCAGGGTAATGGGCAGAAAGCCTGTTTCCTTCACCTGCCCAGGTGTGCTGCACCAGGGAGGGCCTCCTGGGGCTCAGAGAAGACCTGTGCGCGTGCACAGGCTGAGCATGTGGGGTGTGAAGGAGTTAGCATTTTCCTCTTTCCATCTGCTTTCCAGAGTTCTCACTAGCAAATTCAGTAACACTTATAAACACAATGGTAAATCCCTGATTCCCATCCACCCCCAACCCTGGGGATCTCTGCCTTTATCATTTGGCAAAATGCACATTTTCACAGCTGCTGTGCTAAACTTCAGGTATGAACCAGTGGGGAAAAGAAGATTTGCCATTAATCTTAAAGATGACACTGTGCAATGTGACACTTGGTGTGTTATAGTGATTTTCTCCTGGACCCTTCCTCTGACCCCCGACTTCTAGATTCCATAGTCTTTCTGTCCCTTTTCAAACTCAATAGGTACCTGGCAGCATCTTATGAACTATTATAATTGTTTTTTACACTTATTAGTGTGTGTGTGTGAACACCACAGTGCAGTACAACAGTCAAAGGACTCTATCTGCTGTGTGGTCCCCGTGGCTTGCTGTAAATACCCTTAGCCCATTCCCTCTTGCCAGCCCCAGCGTTATAAGCTGACCCTGGACTCATCCTCACTGGCCCTGCTGGTTCCAGCTGACTCCTCATGTGGCCCACGTCATGAAAACCTGACACTCGACATTTCTTTTGACCTCGTCTAACCAGAGAGTAAATGGCCTCCACAGCAGTTTCAATGGACCCTCCTCACAAAGACAGGCAATGGTCATCAAGTTTCTCACTACAGCACACTGTCTCTCAGCTCTTGTCCGCCCAGCCTCTCCACTGTGGCCGTCATCCCTGGAGAAGGCAAGGTCAAGTATACCCTGGTACCTAACTCTCTGGTTAGAGGAGGTCAAAAGAGTGCCGAGAAGATGGCCTGTTTGGTAAAGTGTGTGCCTGGCAGGGTTGAGGATCTGAGTTTGAGCCCCAGAATGCATGTAAAGAAATTCAGCCATAGCCAGACATGGTGATGGCTGCCTTTGATCCACAGTGCTCGGGGAGGCAGAGGCAGGTGGATCTCTGTGTGTTCGAGGCTAGCCTGGTCTACAAAGTGAGCCCAGGAGAGTCAAGGCTATACAGAGAAACCCTTCTTGAAACAATAAAAAGAAAAGAAAAAGAGAAGAAGAAAAAAGAAGTTCAGCCATGAGGAGGAACACTAGTGACCCCAGTGCTGGGGCCAAAAGAGGCTCCTTGGGGTTCACTGATTAGTCAGTGTAGCCTAATTGGTGAGCTCCAGGCTTCAGTGGGAGACCTGTCTCAAACAAGCAAGGTGGAAAACACCTAAGGAATGACATCTAGTTGTGCTCTGGATGCCACATTCATGCACACATATACATGTGTATCTGTGCAAACACACACACACATACATACATACACACAGATTTCAAGTTAAGTTGAGATGTCTATTGTCTTATCATACATGGTGACTCTAAAGTCTGAAGAAAGTGATGAATATGGCTGCACATATGATGCTCACAGGGAGGATCCAAAGCCAGCAGTTCTGTGCAGCTGTTAGTCATGGCCATGGTGGCCGATTGGATGACTTCAGCAAGAAAAGCCCTTTTAATGAGACATTATCTCTATCCGTGGTGAGGAAGAGAAGCAAGGTGGTAGAAAGAGACACCCATGCAGAGAAGAGCTCAAGGTGATGTCACACAAGGTTCAGTGAGCAATTCAGAGCTGGGCACACACGGAACTGATGGCTCCCTTAGGAATATCTGTGTTTTGGGCTCCTTTATAGCAGTTGCTGATGATGATTATAAAGGGAATTTATTTTATTTTATTTTTTACTTTTGGCAGCGAGGTGATGTCAGGCTTGCACTAGACACAACCACAGACTTTTTTGTGAAGGAAGAAATGAGGACTACTGCTTAATATAAAGGGCTGAGAAAGAAATTAGGGAAACAACACTCTTCACAATAGCCACAAAAGACATAGAGTACCTTGGTGTGACCCTAACCAAGAAAGTCAAAGACTTGTATGAAAAAAAATTCAAGTCTCTGAAGAAAGAATTACAAGAAGATATCAGAAGATGGAAAGATCTCCCATGCTCATGGCTTGTCAGGATTAACATAGTAAAAATGGCCATGTTACCAAAAGCATTCTACAGATTCAATGCAATTCCCATCAAATTACCAACACAATTCTTTACAGAACTTGAAAGAAAAATTCTCAACTTCATATGGAATAACGAGAAACCCAGAATCACTAAAACAATCCTCTATAATAAAAGATCTTCTGGAGATATCTCCATCCCTGATCTCAAGCTGTACTATAGAGCAACAGTAATAAAAACTACATGGTACAGGCATAGAAACAGAATAGTGGATCAATGGAACCTAATAGAAGACCCAGAAATAAATCCACACACTTATGGACACCTGATTTTTGACAAAGATATCAAAACCATACACTGGAAAAAAGATAGCATCTTCAACAAATGGTGCTGGTCTAACTGGATGGCTACATGTAGAAAAATGCAAATAGATCCGTATTTATCGCCCTGCACAAAACTAAAGTCCAAGTGGATCAAAGACCTCGATATAAAACCAGACTAAAAACCTACTAAAATCTGTACACCTAAAGAGGGAGGACTCTGGCTAAAATGCTCAATCCCCATCCAGAAAGACAAAACAGATGGACATCAGAAGAAGGAGAAAACAGGGAACAAATCAGGAGCCTGTCACAGAGGGCCTCTGAAAGGCTCTGCCCTGCAGACTATCAAAGCAGATGCTAAGACTTATGGCCAATCTTTGGGCAGAATGCAGAGAATCTTATGAAATAAGTGAGAAATAGTAAGATCCAGGGAGGACTGAAGCTCCACAAGGAGAACAACAGAACCAAAAAATCTGAGCCTGAGACTGATACTCCAACCAAGTAGCATGCATGGAAATAACCTAGAACCCCTGCACAGATGTAGCCCATGGCAGTTCAGCCCCCAAGTGGGTTCTATAGTAATGGGAACAGGGACTGTTTCTGACATGAACTGATTGGCCTGTTCTTTGATCACCTCTCCCTGAGGGGGCAAGCAGCCTCATCAGGCCACAGAGGAAGACAATTCAGTCATTCCTGATGAGACCTAATAGAGTAGGATCAGAAGGAAGGAAAAGAAGACCTCCCCTATCAGTGGACTTGGGGAGGGGCATGTGGAGGAGGAAAGAAGGTGTTGGGAGAGGAGGAAGGAGGGAGCTACAGGGGGAATACAAAGTGAATAAAGTGCAATTAATAAAAAATTAAAAAAAATATTTATGGTAACGTAGTCAAATGAGTGGAAGTAGCTGGGAATTTTGGTATTTTTTCCCTCAGATATGCTAGGCACTGGGTCTCCAGGACACAGCCACCTTTTATGTAAGTCTCTTCTTCTCTTGCTAGAGGTTTTTTTTTTTCTTTTCATATACACAACTGAAGGTGCATACCTGTGTATGCTGTGTGTACACATGGGGACACGTGCGTCAAGATGTCTTTGTCACTGTTTGGGAAGGAGGTCAGCACAGACACATTTGAAAGCAGCAACACTTCTGGTGTGCACTTGGTTGATCTTGGATGCTCAATCCACATATAAGTAAAGCCAAAAATAGAAGGAAGAAAATCCCTCGTAAATGTGATGTGCAGGCCTGGAGAGGTGGCTCAGCAGCCAAGAAGCATGTTTCTATTGATCCCCACACCACGGCTGGGAGCTCAGAAATGGAACCTCTATATCCAGGGAATCTGACTCTTCTGGACTCGACATGTGCATGGTACACAAACACAAACTCAGGCATGTGGACACACACGCACATATACACACCCATACCTACATACACACAAACCTAAAAAAATTTTTAAGTATATTACATTTGTTAAATATAAATTCTCCTGGAATTCTTTTTACTTATTTTTTGAAAGTTGCTTGAACAAAGGTACTTCTGCCAGCTTCTTGTCATGAGTCCTACATAATTCTACCCCAGACCAGTAGATTAATCTCTGACATTTCAAGTCATCAACTGAGAGAACCTTTGATTCACTGTTTGTTTTAAGGGCGGTTCATAAGCTCAGGTCCTTTTTCCCAGCCTCGGGCTCTTTAACACAACCATGAAGCACAGAGACATGGAGTCAGAACACTCGATCTGGACTCTGATGCTGCCTTTCACTAGCTAGACACTGAGGTGTGTCTCACACCTACCACAGAACCCAGCTCACGGTTGCCTTCCTATACATGCTAGCTGCTATTGTTTGTGGACTTTCTGTTTCCTATAAACAGATGGAGGCTTGATATCATCCGTGTGTATTAAGTATAATTGGGATTCAAGAGAGCACATCTGCCTGAGAATTCATCTTATTTGCCCATTGCATGACAGGTGATCTTGAATTGTCTTTAGTCCATTCTTTCACATCCATGATGGTCACCTTTAACAATCAACTAGACACACCTAGAATCTTTCAAGAAGAATGTCTCAGTGAGAAATTGTCTCCATTGGCTGCTCTCAGGCATGTCTGTGAGGGATGCTTCTCTCAGTTGAATTAACTAAGATGGGAAGACTCGGCCCACTGTGGGAAGTACCATTCCCTGGGTTTGGGAGGAAGTGAGCAGAGCACCGAGCACACATGGGTTTTCTCTGCCCTTCACTGTGGATGTGACCAGCTGATTCAAGTTCCTGTCTTGGCTTCCCTGTGGGGATGGACTGTAACCTGAGGCTGTGAACCAAATACACCCTTTCTCCCTTGAGTTGCTTGTGTTGTGTTGTCATAGTTACTGCTGGGACAACCACCATTTCTTTGCTGTCCTTAGAGGTTGCAGTTCATTGTGATTGCAACAGCCTTTTCTGCAGAGTCCTCTCATTCCAGTGTTGTTCCTATAAGGGGATAGAGGTTTTGTGTTGTGTGCTTTTCTACTTCTTAATCTATAGGACAGTGGGGAGAAGACCAGGGAACCCCGTATTTACTCCTCTGTTGCTCAGTGACATAAAGGCGAGGCACTGCACTATTTCCTTAAACTTTAGTTCCACCGCTGAGCCTTTATCAGTGCTGCATCTACTCAGGGTGGTGTGCGGAGCAGGTGGTTGGGTTGTTTCTCGCTTAATGGAATAAAGGGGGATCTATTGGTGATTATCTTGTCCTTTGTAAGGGCTTTGTTCTATTGGGTTTTCACAGCACACAACGCTGTGATCCCAGATCAATGCTGGATTTTTTTTTCCTACACATCAGTAAAGCAATTTGATAATAGATTTATCGGTGGGCAGCAGATGAGTGTCCTTTCATTCAATTTTGAACGTGGTCTCTAGAAGATATTGACGTCAAGAGAACTAGTGGGAGGAGGGCTTGCTCCTGTGGGCAGTCTGCACACAGAATGGCAGGTGCAAGGACCCTGTCAGGTTGTTATCCGTATTGTCAGCCAGCCAACTGGAAATCAGAGCTATCCCAACTCTGCCTTTAGGTGTGGTTGACTCACTAACACTAACATGCTCACAGAAGCCAAGGACATGGGTGCACCAGTATATCATAAACAATGCTACAAAGACACAGACGGCCACACAGACAACAAGATGTGTAAGCAGGAGGTTGGAGAAGGATCCAGAGCATGCTACCCCTCCCTGGGCCTGCTGTCCAGGCTCTTCCACATGCTTATTTACTTAGAGACTCTTTCTGGACTCATGGTGGCCATGTTACAAAGGCGCGATTGACTAAATCATTTAGCATTGACAACTAACTTAACTTTCAGTTCCTTCTTCTTCCCCAAAGGTTGGGTAACAGGGCTGAAAGTCCCTGCCTCCCAGTTATTCCTTGGTCTATCAAATGAGCAGCCCTCAACTTGAAGCTACTAGGGACTTCCAGCCACCAGCCCTCTTTTTAACATGCAAAAGACACTCATCACCTTGCAGATTCCAAGAATTTCCAGAGCTGTATGAAGTTACTCGGTCTCTAGCCCCCTCCTGCCTCCTTATTCCTTCTCTCATACTCAGTGGAGTTATCAAACTGTCACAGGACATCTGAGTGGAGAGGGGGAGGAGCCTGAGATGTTTACTCTTCCTATTTGATCTCCCAAGTGTAGACCTTTGCCTTTCTTTAAATGTTGGGTGCTTGAATTGTTTGGATTTTGTCCTATGTGGTCTCCCTTGTTAAATTCCTGTCCAAATGCTTCCATCTAATTTTTCCCTTTAACAACATACTAAGCTATGGGCCTAGAACTATTTTTCAGATTATCTGAATCATGTTGTCCATTACTTTATCTCAGAGAACAGTCCATTAGATAACCTGAAGAGTTCATTGCAGAAGTTGAGTTACTTTTAGGAGTGCTTGCGTTTTTTTCATTTTGGGTTTTTTTGTTTGTTTTCTTTTCATTAATTTTGGGCTTATCTATTGTTGAATACATTGTATGGGCAACCATTTGTTTAGCGTAGCCTCTAGGGAGCCTTCTTTCTCTGTCATCCTTACCTGTCTCAGATTGCATCAGCTCCCAGGAGGCAAATTCTGTCTTTTCAAAATGCATTGTGCAGTCTATACACAAATGAGCAATTAATTCAGCGAACACTGACAGTGGGACAATGCAAAAGAGCTGATGGTATCTTAAGTGATTTAAATAATGTCCTTAATGTACCGGTTTTCTTCAGTTTCCCCACTCATAAAAACTGTCATCTGAAAAGAGATAATACACAAAGCAGCCTCTGTTAAATTGAAATTGTTATTAGAAAATCAGTCTTAGTTATTTCCGTATATATCTACCGGTGGCCATTGTCAGAAGCTTCTAGAAGGCTCTAACATGGTCCTCGGGAGGCTAAAGGGCCGAGAAGCAACTGTACTATCAACAGAGGAGGCAAAGGACCCACTCTTGGCCTGGGTGAGGGATTGACAAACATTTTGTGTAAAAGGCCCAATGGTAAAAGTGCTCCAGCTCTGAGTGCCATATGGTCATAGCCACTCAGCTTGCTCTTTCAGTGCAGAGGCAGTTATAGAGCATATGGGAGCAAGTCAGATGTGTGTCTTAATAAAACTTTATTGACAAAACAGCCACAGATCCAGCGTGTGGGCTGTAGCCTGGCAAGGCCTGATCTAAATGGTGACACTATATTTACTTATTTCTTTTGAACTGATTATTAAATACTTTGTGAATATAAACTGAGGGCAGTAGAAACACAAATTCAAAATTTTATTTAAAAAAAGTGAAATAAGGGCTGAGAGGATGGCTGGATGGTCACAGTGTGCACTGTGCATGTATGAAGACCTGAGTTGGAATCCCAGCACCCACATAAAAGGTGTGCATGTGTAACCTCAGCATTGGTGATGGTGGGGATCCTCAGAGTTTGCTGACTGCTAGCCAGCTTCCGGGTTCAGTGAGAGATCCTGTCTTGCAGGAATACAGCAGAGAGTGAGAGAGTGGGACCCAGGGATCCTCCTCTGAACTCATGTACACCATAGCGTGTGCACCACCATCACACACATACACCTACCCCACAGCACACTCACACGCACATGCACACACATACTCACACAAACACACAACTCTACCCATCGCACACACATACACACATGCACTCACGCACAAACTTTATCCCATAGCATACCGCACACACATACTCACACACACATACACCTACGTCATAGCACACACACACACACACATGCACACATATGCACACCCTAACCCATAGTATACAACACATCACACCCCATAGCACACATGCCCACCCCCACACAAACACACACACATACACACACACACACAAACACACACACTTGCTCACCATCACACTCTTATCTTACTCTCTTGAGACAGGGCCTGTTAGTGATGCTGGCAGCCACTAGGTTCCCATGATTCCTCCTGTCTCTGCCCCCACCACTGCTGGTGATATAGGTGTGTATGACCACATCTTGATTTCCACATGGGTTCAAGGGTTCAAATTCAGGTCTATACACCTGTGTAACAATTATTTTAACCACTGAGCCATCTCCCCAGCCCAGGACAGAAAGATAACATGGAGAAAAATCCAGGTGTGTCTTTGTAGATTGGGGTGCATGACATCATGACTAGGGGCACACAGAGTACAGGGCACCAACCATCTTCATGCTTCCTTTGGGAATCAGAGCATTATCTCCAGGCTTCCCTAAAATACACCTGGTGGTTTCCATTGCTGCTGTTGTGTCAGTGTGGGACTGACTCCTGTGGTGAGTAAATTACAACCATGCCCTCCTATTACGGGAAATAACATGCATGGTGTGGCTTGAAGGTATT
Organism: Pachyuromys duprasi; assembly: GCA_028658305.1. Taxonomy (NCBI): domain Eukaryota; kingdom Metazoa; phylum Chordata; class Mammalia; order Rodentia; family Muridae; genus Pachyuromys; species Pachyuromys duprasi. The sequence goes on from CM053749.1 coordinate 5,498,053, forward strand.
CAAATGGCTGCCCGGCCCTGGAGCCTTGGGTAAGTTAGTTACTCTATTCCAAGTTCAAAGTGGTTTTTTAAAGAAAAAAAAGATAAAACAAACACTACACACACACACACACACACACACACACACACACACGCTCACACCACCCAGAAGTCAGGTGCAGCCCCTGATGCTCGGCCTGGTGGATGTGTTCCGTTGGGAGTGGCCGAGCGCCATGTTCTCTGTGGAGGTACAGTCAGTGTTCATTTTATTGGGCGTCATGAGACACCCAGCACGTAGTCTCAGGGTTGCCAATGGCAACGCCGTGGTCCATCCAGGTGTCAAAGGAGACTGGATGTGCAGGTCCAGTCTTAGATCCTTGTGGTGATCTAAGTGGTGATGGCAATCTGGAGGGCTGGGGGCCTGCTGCTCTTCTGAGGGGTGAGAGAGTCGGGGCGGAGCTCTCACTCATGCTTGCTCCGTCCTCCACTGTGGGCCTGGCAGGCCTCCGTGGGATGCTTTCGCTGGGTCTGTGCTTGCCGAGCTGGAGCGGCTCCGCTGTCATGCTCAAGCAGATTGAGTTCCTCTCTGTGCTAGGTACACGCAGGTGAGTATTAGATGGGTATTTCCTACCAGTCCCCACTGAAAATCTTTTCTTGGAAAGAACCATTCAAGAGTTCATTTGGAGCCTTCAGTAGCTCAGCTGGTAGAGAGAGGACTTCGGTGGGCGGGCATGTCAGTCCTTAGGTTGCTGGTTCACTTCTGGCTCAGAGGACTCCACATTGGACACTAGCTCAGTTGGAAGAATGCTTCTCTTGTGTGCATGTAAGGCCCTGGATCTGACTTTTAGTGCAGTGTAAATCACATAAGTGAGTGTGGTGGAGCAAGTTTAAGGCCAGCCTGGGCTATATGAGACTATGACACACACACACACACACACACACACACACACACACATACACACACACACAGCTCCCAGCTTTGTTTAGCCAGCTCTATTCTGTGCATCGGAGATTTGGAGTCAATGGTAAGCTTCAGAGCAGGGAGCTATTGAACAAACCCCAGAGAATTTAATAAAGACAATGCAGGTGCACTGGGCATTTTAAGAAAAGGGCTTTGGCCAAATCTCAGATCAGGTAAGGATATCTGAGAGAAGTTACTCTCAGAGGTGACACAGGAAAGGGGGTGTGGGGGTGGGCATAGCAATACCTGGGGGTCTTTTGCAGGATGCTAATACATTGTTTTTAATTCTCACCTAAACTCACCCGAAATGTTCAGGGGCCGGTACCAGCATTTTCTGGGTGACTCTCCTAAGATAAAGTGGGTTTCAAGGTCTCACAAGAGAATGGCAAATCTTGAGTCAGGTTAGTTAGGAAATGACTCTGAGACAGTAGTGTTTCACACAGTGACCATTTGCCTGGGAAGTTGCTTCCCCAGGCACATTCACACACAGCTGGGGGACAGTGTTTTTGAGAGTTCAGGTTCAGCCTCAGTTTCCCTACTGCAGGCAGAAAGTTCTGTTGGACCATGCTGCATTGGGGTGTCTAAACACACATAAAGGCAGTCCAGATCCATGGTGGGCTAGCAAAAAGTCCAGTGCCGTTGTGTCTGGACTCCAGCCTCTTAGACTGTGGGTTGCCAACCTGTATGGGGCCACATGACTGAATGTGGGAGGTACCAAAAGAATCAACATCAGCAAGTCTTCAGGATATTCATTCAGAGCCTTGGGAAGCTAACGTGTTTCTGATGGTGCCCGCCTGGGCTGTACACGCCATCCCCTGCAGACTTGCTCCTAGACACACAAGTGCGGCCTGCGCTGTATGCTCTGTGATGTCAATTTCGTGAGGCCCTTCCCATCTACACTAGGGGTTTGCACGTACACCACTGCACTGTCCGGTCTGGGAAGCTGTGTGATGTCGGTGTGGGAACTGAACCTGGGTCCTCCGGAAGAGCGTCGGGATCCCTCGACTCTGAGGCATCTCCCAAGCCACCTATGTCGTGCCTTATCTCATGCCCCAGGCTGCTCTGTGGGGAAGGTGCATGAGTGCTGTGGTCTACAGGGAACAGCAAAGGGTGCCAGGGACTTGCTGTCTACACTGTATTCTGGGCTTGATTCTAACCTCAGTACTTTTCTAGTGGACTAAAAAAAGGACGGCAACCTCTTTTCCCTAAGGAAAACTAACCCAAAATCACAACCTTCCTTAAGATCAGAGTCTGCCCTCCATAGTCCATATTAATGAGGTTCTCCTGCTTAAAAAAAAAAAAAAGTGGACTTATGAAGGATTGCAGGTAGTCCGGGAGGGACAGCTTGTGAGCTCACTTAAATACACACATACATTACTTTGGTCTCAGTAATGTAACACCAGGAGACAAATTGATAGCTGTAGTTTAAGTCCCTGACAGGGATTACGTAAGTACTAACCAAGTGCAGGTATCTTCATGGGTCTAAGTTGCCTGTCACCGGAGACCACAGTGTCGCCGTGCTTTCTACGAGCACTGCACTGAGATGGCTCTGTTACAAATGGTCTCAGTAAAAATCCCTAGGCCATAGATGACACCAAAAATTCGTGGAATGATCTGCTTTTCCAGGCTTCAGAGAAGACAAGGACCATATCGTCGGTCTCCGCCTCTTGCCCGGGGCTGTGGCAGTTGGTCCACAGATGTGTTTCCTGGTCCATGGGTATGCTTTGTGGTCAATGGCTGCATCCTCTGGTCTATGTCTGAGGCCTTTTGCCCAAGGCTGTGGCCTCTGATCTATGGCTGCCACCTTTATCATGAGGTATCTGGGATGACTGATGGTCTGTTGGAGGGATTAATGCCTGTTAGCTTGATGCTCTAATTAAAGAAGCTGATGGGAGCCAAGCTTCTCATGTGAGTTTGGGGTGGAAAGATATTTAAATGGCAGGTGGTTGGCCCCACGCTTCCGCTCCTTTCAATTTGACCATAAATCAATTGGGAATGATTTTCTCCCTATAATTTTTCACTGGCTTTGAACTTGGGTAATAAGCATCCCCCTTCCAGAATGAAGCCGACTCTCCAAGATCTTGTTAGAAAGCAGATGAAGATTTATGAAGGGCTGAGAAATAAACCTATTCCATTTCTTCTCATCCTCTGCTTGTCTTTCCCTCCCCTTCCTAGACTTCGACCCTGGTGAGTCTCAACTTTCCTGCTTGGCAGAGAGTATTTGGATGATGAGAACATTCCAGCCTGTCTTGACCTACTTTCTGTAGCTTGCACATTAGAGGACACTACGATATGAGGTAGCACATGAGAACATTTCGGAAGCAGGATACATTGGTCTGGTTGGCACCAATAATCCCATGAACTTGTGGTGTCTACTGACTTCAGATTAAAAAACAAAACCACAAAAATAAAATATCAAGCAGTTTCACATGCTGCTACTGCCCCCCCCCCCCGAACAGCCATGAGTACTGTGGGGATTGAGAACCGTGGGCAGACAAATAGGCTGAACGTGGAGAGGCCCACTGAGCTTTCCTTCCCTACCAAGGACTGAGGCTTATGCCACTGTGTGGAATGGGATACTGCTGTGCATGATGAAAACCTACCTTACAAACAGTAGAAAAACAGGGTTTTGATTTTTAAATATTTGCATGACTTTTAAAACAGTTTTGTCTTAGAAATAGACTTGCAGCAAAGGGCTTGTTAAAATAGAATTTTTACAGACATTCCAGTGAAGCAAACACGTTTAGCCTCATAACATACCACACAGAGCTGCTCACCAGGCTTTGTAGTTTTATGTGTTTCTTTTTTTGTTATATGAAACAAGGTCATACTCTATGGCTCAGTTCCAGCTTGGGCTGGAATTAAATCAGTAGCCTCAAATTCAAGGTAATTTTCCTGCCTTGGTCTCCCAAGTGCTGGGATTATAGGCATGGGCCTCCATGTCAAGGGTAGGCCCTTTAAGACACTCAATTTTGATAGTTGTATATGTGTGGGAAGCCTTATACATTGAAATAAGTCATTGCTCCTATAATCTTATTTAAAATGAGGATCATATAGTTAAAGCTTTGTCTTCCAGTCTTATGGGTGTTGGGAATGAAGGGCTTCCTGCTGCATTAGAGAGTGTTTCCTAATGATACAGGACTGATAGCATGTAGATGAGGAGATGGCTACATATCACACATGTAGATATGTAGAAACTTGCCAGGAGTGATTTGATTGTATAGTTCACAAATCCCATGGTCTTCCATATGTGAGGTGAAGACCCAGTCCAGTCCCAGTCTACAGGGCTGCTGCTTGTCTCCAGGAGAAGATACTGCTGCAGCCCAGACAGGAACATCCTGCTTCCGGCCTGGAGTGCTGGATGGACCCACAGGACATGGGATGGTGCCTGCCATCAGTGGGCCGATTTTCATTACCTGGTCTACTGAGCTTATCCTCTTTTAGAAGCCCCCAGAAACACAGAGAAATGCTTTATCC
>CM053749.1:5502968-5533131 GCA_028658305.1 Pachyuromys duprasi
TCTTCTGAGCTATCCTTGACTCAAGCCAATATACCACATTAGCCATCATACCTATCTTCTTTTCTTTTCACCTTTTTTCCTTCCTAAAGCATCTTTTGAGCCCTTACTATATACCAAGAAACTAAACTGATCTTAGCAGGCCAGTAGATGGGAGGAGAAGTTATGGTGCTAAATGTAGATTGTCGACTGCAATGTCCATGCCATTAGTGAGGCAAGCCTTTGAGTGTATCTGTCTTTAAGACTTCTTGGGATATGATATGACTATGAGTTCCTGCCTTGCCCTCCCCTCAATGACAATTGAGGAGAGATGGCCTTGCCTTGAATGTGGTTGGCATCATCCATCCCTTCTGACAGGGTCCTGGATTGAATAACAGGGGAAAGGAGAAAGCCGGTGTAGCATCAACGTTCTCCTTTCCCGAGCTGCTGATAAGGTGAGCTCTCAGCTACCCTATGCCCCTGTTGCCATGCCTCCGTGCCATGATGGGTATACCCTCAAACCAGAGCCAAGGTAAACCCTGTTTTCCTTCCTTAAGTGGCTCTTGTCACCTATTAGATCACATCAGTGAGAAAGTAACTGATACAAAAGATAAGTTTGAAGCTCACATCCGTTCCTTGCCTACAAAGACCTTACACTTAGGGAAAAGAATAGACTTTTCCATTTCAGTTGCTGACACCAGTGTACTCTAAAAAAAATGAAACAGTTGTCCCAACATTAACTGGTATACTGGTTAGTTCAACCATCAATCTGACACAACCTAGAAACACCTAGAGAGACTGAATGAGGAATTATGCAGATTATGTTAGCTTTTGGGTATGTCTTTGTGGGATTATCTTGATTGCTCATTGATGAAGGAAAACCAGCCCTATTGTAGGTGGTGCCATTCCCTAGGCAGGGTCCTGAACTATACAGGACAGGAGAAGGCTAGATGAAAGCAAGTAGGCAGCTGGGGTGCACTTGTTTCTCTGCTCTTGACTGAGGTTATGATATGCCTGTGAGTTCCTGCCCTGCCCTTCCCTCAGTGATGACTGTTACCTGGTAATTTAACCCAAAACAAAACAAAATAAAACAACCCCCCCCAAAAAACAATAACAAGAACAAAAAAAACAAAACAAATAACCTTTCTTCTCATGTTGCTTTTGTTCAGGTTTTTCATTTTTAAATCACAGCAACATAAATGAAAGTAGGACAATTGGGAAGCTGATAGAGTCTTTGGAAGGCCTAGGGAATCCAGAAGTAAATGCTGAAAGCAGAGCAGGGAGAAGCACCCACTGCAGGATGGCTCTGCTGATTTACTGGGCAGGGTCTCCTGCTTGAGCTGACACAAAAGAAGACACACTAGTAAAAGGAGCCCATGTCTGTGTTTGTTGCCAAGACCAGATGTTTTCTCCATTTCTACCCTAAATCTCTCCTTAGCAAGGCATAGGTCACATTCTCTGTCCCAACTGCAAAGAACTCTGGGAAATCTGTATTAGGGTCCAGTCTCTGACAGAGGGAAGTTCAGTCAGAAGGCTTGAAATGTGCATGGAAATTATGTATCCCTACCACCCACCACAGAATGAGAATCTGTCTAATAATCACAATAGCTTGTCCAGTGCTGTCCCCTTGGGTAGCTACTGGGGCTGTGGGGCACCCTGTGCTGGCATCTGTCTGCAGGTAGGAAGGGCATCTATGCAGAGCATCATCCTGGAGTATGGTCATGCTGGGTCCCAAAGGCTTTTATGATGGCAGTAGTCAGGGTAGGATAGGTAGGTAACACTGAGACAAATAGCTTCCTGATCTCAGTGGCTTGGACTGTGGAGCTGGCTGCATGTGACTTGTAAACATAGGGACTGGGTTAGGGCCCCGGAACCCACAGGAACAGCCAAACACACTGCATACTTGTAATCCCAGTGATAGCCAGATGGGAGGTGGGGCTTGCTGCCTAGCTAGCTTGGTTTATTCGGCAACATTGCAGATCCACATGAAGCCCTGTCACAAAGAAAAGATGGAAGGCATCAGAGGAACGACACCTGAGATTGTCTCCTGACTCTCACATGCACATACCTACACATATGTGTACATAAATACAAACCAAAATTTCAGCAGCTTACAGATCTCTTAAAAATCTTGTCTGTAGATGAAATTAATAGAAAACTTAAAAGTCTGGTGCAAAATGAAATTGCTTTTCAAGACTCCTCAAAATAGTGACGCGGAAGAACCAATGTGAGCGAGCCCACTGAGTTCGGAGGCTTGGGTCACGTGTCGTGTCTGTGACTTCATGTCTAAGGTGCTTTACTCCCTTGAGAGACTCAGGGATTTAAATAGTTCCAGACTGTGCCGTTAGGATGTGCCCATGACCTTGCCCACATGTGCCCCAGCTGGACAGGAGGTGGAGGAGGGCCAAGGGGAGTCTCCACTCCCTAAGGCCGGGGGTGTTGGATCTCCTGCATACAGTTCACTGGGTGGAACTGCTCACATGGTCTCCACTAACTCCCCACTGGGCATTAGAGTTTCCTGTCCACCCAGGAAGTGTTGGATGCTATTTCATCAGAATCCAAAGGAAGGGCAATGAGAATTGCATCACCACTGCTGCCTAGAAATGCTGGCTACAAACTGAGTATTGATGAACTGTATGGCTTGTCAAATTCACTGCTACATCTGCTTCTCTGGCCAGTCTACTCTGAATGGAGCAATTTCAAAATAAGAAATGCTTCATTAGTTAAAACTAATGGAAAAGCCTTGAAGAAGTCTGAACAGCGTAGCGTAGAGCAAGGGGAAATGTTGCTGGTAAAGTGTATGCGTGTCTTCAGATACATATTAACCGTGTGTATCTGGCTGAAAACAGATCTTCGGGCTTCAGGTGGTCAGGGGCTTAAGGCATAAGCATGAGGACCTGAGATCAGGGTCCCAGAACCCTCGTTAACCTGGATGTGATGGTGCCTTCCTGTAACCTCCATGCTGAGAGTTCGGATGGGAGAGTCAGGCTGGTTCCTGGAGCTCATTGGCCAGCCTCACTAACAAAATCAAGGAGCTTCAGGGTTAGGGAGAAACCATGCTTCAAAGTGTACCAGTGGGGATGGAGCAATGAAAGAAACTCAGCAAGGACCCCTGACCTCCACTTAAAGTTACAGATATGTGGACACCACACACACGCAGACACCCCCCCCCACACACACACCAGCAGCACACCATGCCACCACAGACATGAACGCACAAACAATGCATTTTCAATCCAGCTGAGTGAAAATATTTTCTTGCAATTTTAAAACTATTTCACCAATGGATATAATCCAAATGCTAAGACATCAAACATTCTCCCTGACGTCACTGGTCAGTTTTTCCCTCTGTCAGCTGCCTGACTAGCCTTGCCTGTTGTGGGCTCCTGGGCACTTACTTATGTCACTTTAAAACACGGGGTAGAGATCAGCAGTAAAGTTCACAGTTTGTGTCATTAATGCCCTGCGTGTGCTATTCAGACACTTTCCATTATGAATTGAAATCAAGTCAGTTTCAATGACCTGATACAGATGGAGAAGCTAGTGAAGAAATGAGACACAAATCAAAACAGGCTGACTATATTCTTTTTATTTTTTGATTTTGTTCTCTCTCACTCTCCTCCCCCTCTGTGTATGTGTGTGTGTGTGTGTGTGTTATACTTGTGCTCACACACGTGTGTGCGACCTTTGAGTGACCTTGAGTGTCTTTCACTCTCTGGCTTACTTTTTGTGACAGGGTCACTCGCTGAACCTGGAGCTCACTGTTTCAGTTTGGCCAGCCGCCAGGTCCCCAGGGTTCCCCCAACTCTGCCTCTCAGCCCTGGAGCTACAGTAGCACCACACACTTGCCTTTGGTGAGCATCCTGGAGATCCAAACTCAGGCTGGAGTTTGTGCAGGAAGTATCTTGCCATTGAACCGCCTCCCAGCTGGCTAGAGCTCTTTCTCTCCAGCAAGCTCTAAGAATTGTTGTGCACACTCCATTGTACTCCTTAAATTTTCCCGTCCAAACCCAACGTTTCTGTTTCTTGTTTTCCCACCTTTCCTGTTCTGCTACTGAAGAGCAGAGGTTTTTGTTCTGATACTGTGCCCATGCACCATGCTCTGCAGCTCAAACTCCTAGCAACCTCAGCCTCTCTCCTCATCCTTCTTCACCTGCCGGACGGAAGGCCAATCATGGCGCACACACAAATGAGCAGGGAATTACCACAATCAACAACTAATGGTTGGTTTCCAACTCAGTGGAGGGCAGAGAGTTATACCTCAGAGTCTGAGCCAGGATTCAGCAATCTAAAACCCATGGGTCGAGGGTGATGTTCTGTCCCCTTTATTTCTTTTTATAAATAAAGTTTTATTAGAACACAACCATCTGGCCTTTCACATGAGAAGCATTGTCATCTCTTTTGGTTACCAAAAGCTTGGATTTGAGAACATCTAGAAACTTCACCTTGAAGTGATATGAGGCTGCCGCCAAACAAAGTTTTTACCATATAGGCACCAAGACGCCCCATCTCCCCCAACAGCCAGACTCAAATTTCAGCTGCTAAGGGGTGGGGAGGGTGGGAGTTTACAGAGGTGGGGCCACATAGCAGGGGCCATTATGCAGGTACAACTCCATCTTCCTAAGCCCATCTGCTCGCAAATACAAACTGTATTAAGGCCTCGGTGTAATGTATACATTTAAGGGACTTTATGAAATTCCTCAGTCCTCTGGGCATTTTTCACTCTGTTTACCAGAAAATATGAAATAGAGTATTGAGCAATTTTCTCATCAGTCTGATCAATGTAGCCTGGAAAGCTGGCCACATTTGCTTTAAAAAAATTAAAAAAGAGAAAAGGCCACCATATACACACCCCTTCAATTGTTGGGATTTTTAAAATTTATTTTTCTGAACTGCCCAGTTATTGACTCCAATTTTCCAATCTATCTTACCGTCAGCCTGCATGGGTTTTCCATGTGGCTGGCACACTTGAGCGCTGTCTCAAAAGAGCATGGCCTTTTACAGTATGGGGCCATGTTTGTTTATCTCTGCTTGGTTAGTCTTTTCGATCTGTCACCAATCCTGTTTAAATTTTACCCTTGAACATTTAAGTACCTGAAAAGAAACACAAAAGGAAAAGAGATGAGAGTTTGCAGTGGGCAGTTGAAAACTGGGTAAGCTGGAGAAATAGTGTCCTATGGTGTAACGACAGAGGGGCAGGGCCTGCGAGATGGCTTCAGAGTAAGATGTCTGCCACCAAGGCTGGACACTGAGCTCCATCCCCAAAACCCACACAGAGGAAGAGCTCACAGAGAGATGCTTTAAAGAGGACCAGTGGCTAGCAAAGCTCTACCCACTAGTAACTGTTCTGAAAACCCACAGCAGCAAATGCTGGCAAGGATTGGGGCCGGGGGGAGATGCTTCTCACTGCAGGTGGGAGTGTAAACTAGTTTAACATTAGGGAAACCTAGTGTGGAGGTTTCTCAAAAAGTTTAAACAGAGCTACCATATGACCCAGCTAGACCACACTCGGCATGTGCCCGGAGGGCTGTGCACTTCATTCTAGGGATCCTTGCACATGTATGTCTGTTGAAGCTTTGTTCCCTCACAACAAGGAAAAGAAGCAGCTGACAGATAACTGGGAGCTGGAAATTCATTAAATAAACACTGTGGGATTTTATTCAGAGGCAAATTAAAAATAAATCTTGAGATCTCCAGGAAAATTGATGAGTGTGGAAAGCGTTATATTAAGTAAGGTGACTTAGTCCCAGAAGACAAGCTACTTTTCCTGTCATATGTGGATTCTAGCTCTCTCTCTCTCTGCATATGTGTGTGTAAATCTGTATATGTGTAGACAGGTATGAGTGTGTATAGATGTGTGTGTGTGTGTGTGTGTGTGCTGTAAAACTAGAAAGGAGACATGAGGGGGGTAGGTGTTAGGAAAGTGGGGAATTGAGAGTAGGACTTGTGAAAATGGAAAGAGATTGGATACGGAAGGTGCAATGGGGACAGCCAGGGAGATAGGGATGATGAAAGAGAAAAGAGAATTGACAAAGAAAGTTTTTGTGGGAATGTGCCATAGTGAAAGCCATGCCTTTGCATGGTGCGTGACCCAGCTGCGCCCCTCTTGGTCAGGCCAGAGGTCTCCAGAGCAAAACCTCGGGCCGTGGTCATGAGCTCTTGAGTAGACATTAACAGCCTGGTTCTGTATTGGCACTGTACGTGATAGCCATAGTCCTCGGTGCTACCAATGGAGACATCTGCATGGTGGTGTTAGAGCATCCAGACTGTCTGAGCCCCAAGCAGGTAGGGCTGTGAGTGCAGGATGGGGATGTGGCACAGATGGGCACACCCAGCAACCTGCTACCAGGGTCCACAGCAGCTCACATTTTAACCACAATGACCTCCCTTATCCATCCACTCTGTGACCCCTGCCATGTCCCTTAGTCCACATCTTCCCTGCCTTTTGTTGTTGTTGATGTTCTGTAGTAAAAAATAACATATTAATTAAGCCTGCTTCTTCTGGTATAGGACCTGCTAAGAGCAGCTGCCTCTCTGTCTGGCAGTTCTGCGGCTCTTCCTGCAGATCCCTGCAGAGCTCTGCTGCCTGCTTCTTACCTGAAAGAAAATCCCACCCAATGGCTCTCTCTCAAACCTACCACCTTGTTTCTCCCTCCCCCACTAGATGCTATGGCACCATAGCTCTGCCTCTGCCATGGATGCTACCTATGATAGAGGAGGAGTCTCACCTTCCTGCTTACACAGCCTCGTTTTCACTCTCCTGCTCATCTATACAAATAGCTTAGACATTTATTTATAATTCTTTTTAGCTTTTTTTTATGGCCACAGGATTGTGGCTGGAATAGGGGTACAGGGCATGTGGGGGCTTGATCCATGTGTGTTCCTCAATTGCTCTTCCCTTTATTTAATGAGGCAGGGCCTTTTTACTGAACGTAGACGACGTCACTGGTTGACTAGACTCCAGTTTGCCCTGGAGAGCCCCTGTCTCTGCCTCATGAGTGTTGGGATTACAGGCACCTACCATGCCCACTCGGCTTTTATGTGGGTTCTGGGAACCTAGATTTCAGTCCTTGAATAGCAAGTGGTTTATCCAGAATTTATCCAGAGTTTATCCTCTCTGGGCCCAGTGTGTACGCTTTGGAGACTGGCTTTTGAATTCAACAGTGAAGTATTTTCTTCATCTTTATGTTCTGATTCCTCCAAGAGTGACTCATGCATTCTAAACCAGAGTTCTTGAGGGCTCCAAGTGAGGAATTTTGTGGGAAAAATAGCACTTCAAAACCCGTGACCTGCCAAAAACAGTTATTAGAGTTGGCAATTCCGAGTTTGATCAGTAGACGTTGTTGAAGAGGGAGGAAGCCACACTTCAGAACAAATGGCAGGGAGCACCCAGAAGGGTTTTTGTCAGCCCATAAGTTCTTAGCTGGTATTTGAAGCTGTCATTTTTCCGGTTTCACCCGCACAGCCAGACACCTGATGGAGCGCTAACTTACATGGCCTATGGTTTGAATGGTGAAGCCCTCGTGGCAGGGAGGCTGTCAGTGGTCAGCGGTGGCAGAAAGAGTGTGTAAGCCAGCTGCTTTGCATCTTAGCCAAACATGAAGCATGTAGGACAGGAAGAGGGGCTGAAAGGTAAGCCTCAAACCCATCCTCGTTGTGACCCACTTCCTTCAACTGGACCGCCACCTTCCAGAGGCCACACAACCTCCCGAAACAGTTGTCGCCACAGTAACTACGTGTTCAAACACATGATTTTCTTTTGGGGGATGCCTTCCATGCAAAGCAAACAGATGAGAGCTTGGTGCAGGAAAACAATGGGCACTATGGAGGGAAGACCTCAAAGAACCCAGGCTTCTGCACAGAGAGGTAATGTGTCATAATTCTAGCTGAGAGCTCTGGACCAGTAGAAGCCATAGAGCAAAGGCCTACATCTGGTGGGTCAGGTCCTAATGAAAGGGTTATTGGGAGCCACAGGACAGGAGGTAGAAACATCATTCTTCAGAGAGCATGTTGAAGATTACTGGCATCTTCATGAGGTTGGATTTCCCATGAGTGACCCTTCTTTGGTCATGAGGAACTTTCAAAAGCCTGATGAGTGAAATGCTGGAGGAGGTGCCAGCTAACTTGGGCCTTGAAGAAAATACAGGTTAGCGTGGCAGCTTAGATGGAATAGGAGGTCATTCTAATTAAGAGGATTTAGTTAAACAAAGATAGCAAGGATATAAATGTGGAACATTCCGGAGACAGCGAAGCAATATATTAAAATCAATGCATTGTGAGAGCTAGTGTGAATTCTAAACAGCTCAGGCTGGCTTTATGTTCCCTGTGCCTTTCATTTTCATATAAATGTGTAATAAAGTGTTTATCAAGTTAGAAACTTGAAGGCTCAACCTCTCTCTTTTACTTCAAGATACAGACCCTATTGGTGGAAGGCCAGCCCCTTTGGTTAAGTTTGATGAAGTATTTTAACTGACCAAGCCCTTGGCCTGGAACAGAAGCTTTAATATGCTTCCAGGAACGTTGTTAACGTGCAGATTCTGGGGCTGAGGACATGAATCAGTGAGCACTTTCCATATGAGCGTGCTGGTCTGAGTTGAATTTTCCAGAACCCATGCAAAGCTGGGTAAGGTCGTGTGTGTTTGTAAGTCCAGCATTGCTGTGATGATGAGACAGGAAGCAGACAGCTTGTAGGCCAGCTAGTCTGCCATATACGAGAGAGACACACAGACACAGAGACAGAGACAGATACAGAGAGACAGAAAGAGAAAGGGGGGAAGTCTAAGGCTGGGGCTTTCCTGACCTCACACATAACACACACACACACACGCACACACACACACACACACACACACACACTCAAATGTAGATTCTGATTTGGTCTGGCAAGGACAGAGGCTTGAGATCTGTGTTTCTCATAAGCTCAAGCTGGTGCCAACGCAATTCGTCAGGGTCCATACTTTAAGTAGAAAGAACTAAATACACTAAAGGGAAGAAGCTGGATAATGAATGAGACTGAATTTTATAGTCAGAAAGGCCTGAATATTTATGACACCTAGGAATGGCATGCTTGGGTGAGTCATTTGAGCTCTTTGGGCCTCATTTGCCATGGTTTTCAGAGGGAACAAGGAGGTTACATGGGTGGGATTGGAGGAGGAAAGGGAATGGGGAAATGAGGTAATGTAATGTATTATATATACATTATGTATACAGATAGATATATACTGTATATATACACATACATTAGCCATATATACATATTTGTATATGTATGTATACATGTATACACATACATATATATACAGAGAGAGAGAGCACACTAATGATCCTGCCATCCTACGTGTGCTTCTAACACATGCGTTTTTCTTAGACCTGTTCCTCTTTCTCCTACAGGGACCAGCACTCTAGATGATCAAAGATGCTCCACATCTGTGGATGCTCAGACTTGTCACTGTTAGTATGCTGCTGCTGATAGGCCATGTAGGGACATACTTATAGAGGTCCATGCTGTCCGATGACCATCACTGTTAGTGGCATTGCATTTTAAAGTATATTCTTGTGGTTGACAGTGAAGTTAACAAGGCTCTGGGAACAGGAATATTAGTAGTGAGTGATCAGATCCATGGTCTACACTTTACTAAGCAGGTACAGGGATCGTTGTGGAAGTGTGACACAGGAGTGTTGCTGTGCTGTCTGTGATTAATACTTACAAAGGAGTAGGTAAAAGTCAAGGACCCTGACCGGAGAGAGGCAGAGGCCATTCCAGGAGAGGTGTGTGTCAGACAGTTCTGACTGAAACCCTGCCCCAAGGAGACCCTTCCTAATATCTCTGCACTAAAACAGGTTTTCAAGGTCAGCACAAACTGCACGATGCCCTAGCATGCTTGGCTAACTGCAGACCTTCATGGGTTCATCACAAGGTTGTCTACCATGTTGCCACCCATGAGTTTTGCCAAGTTCTTAGGCCACAGAACTCTCATTGGCCAAGGCACAAAGTACCCCCTTGTCAGTAGCAAATGCATCTGGTCCAAAACAAAAGTTGAAGAGCACCAGGCTAGTGTTACTCCTGGAAGGTGTGCAGCTATGGAGGTCATGTGACTGGCGAAGAGGCTTGTGAGGGCTCTTACAGGGTGATAAATAATGGTCTATGTAATAGGGGAAGTCTGCGCTGGGCTCACCATGGCTGAGGTGGGATTCCTATTCATACCATGTCTCAGGCCATCTTACACAGGAAACCTTGTGAGGATGAGGAGTGATTCGGGACAGGGCTAGGTGACCTACTGATTCTACAAACATCACACAGTTCTGAACTTGGAACTGAGAAGCAGAAATGATATATGGCATTAGTTGAATTATTGTTACATGTTTTTATTGGTATGTGTGTGTATCTCATACCTGTGAGGTAACCAGTTCAAAGTGGGGTGGGGTTGGGGGGACCAAACCAGGAATGGGGACACTATCTGCATTTGCAACACTTAACAAGGATGGCGGGAGGATGGCGAGACAGGGGCCAACCTGGGCTGGGCACTGTGACCCAAAGTTAAGGTTGTGCTGTTGTCCCAGAGCGGTGATAATTACCCAGTGATATAATCATATTGCCCTAAGGAATTAGTCTTTTCTCACCAGGGAAAGAAGAAGTAAGAAATGATGGCTTTTAATACGTAATGCATAAAGCGAATGAGAGTAGAATGGACTCAGAGTTGTATAAAGTCAATACGTTTGCCTCTGGGAGACACAGCATGGGCACTGTAGGACTCAGTAGACGGAAGCTCGTTTTCCAATGGAGGGTGTGGGTGTTGGATGGAAAACAAAAACAGAAACAGAAAAAAAATAAAAACAAACCCAAGCAACAACGATAACCAAGACAGAACAAGAAAAGAGCTCTGGGCTTGAAACTATTGCAGTAGACTTGGTTCTAGGCAGGAGCCTTCATCCAGTAGCACACAGAGGAAGAGGGGGAAGCAAATGGGTGGGCTTTGCCTCTAAGCCAGGCTAGAATCTCCATTGGCCAGAGGCAGCTCACAGTGAATGAGTTGGGTGAATCATGATGCCTGATTTTCACTCCGTCCTTTTGGGAGTTTAGAGGTACTGGGAATGTGGTCTTAGAAAGTTTGGTTCAAAACTGCCTGAAAACCAGCAATTCTGGAGTTGTTTTTACATCTCCTACATTAGGAATTTTGACATTTTTCTTCTCCTAGGAAGATATTTATAATGAAAGGCCAAATAACCTTTCTGCTTTATGCTAACTAAAAAATGACTGTACTTACTTCTTGGTCTGTTTGTAATGCATTTGATATTTGCAATTAATATTTTGTTTCCAAGCACTTAATCTTACAAGCGCACTGTTTGGTGTAGCAATTCCTGAATTCAGGTCCACTCACTGAGCAGTCAAGTCTTTAAAACAATTTCCAGAGTGAAATATAAATTAGTCTAAGGTCCTGGAAGGAATCTATTAAGCGGTGTCACCTGTAAGTGACTTCTTTCAGAAGCCGAGTTTAGTGATAGCCTTAGACACAGGACAACCTGCTTTCTCATCTTCAGTGGGGCGAAGGCGGCTTAATAGAGAGAGGTGCCACAGTTTTATGTCTTATGAGTGAAATGAATCGAACCCTCATGGCAAAAGTGTCCTCCTGGGGATAGGGAGGACAGAGGACTCAGAAAGCTCTGTGAAGAGGAGTGGGAAAAAGATAAGAAAGAATTAGTTCTTCTTAGCAAGTTTTAGGATAAGCTGATGACTGCTTGAGTGAGGGGAATATATATGTGTATGTACATGTGTATGTATAAATGTATATATATATATATATATATATATATATAGAGAGAGAGAGAGAGAGAGAGAGAGAGAGAGAGAGAGACAGAGACAGAGACAGAGAGAGAGAGAGAGAGAGAGAGAAAGAGAGAGAGACAGAGAAAGAGACAGAGACAGAGACAGAGACAGAGAGTGAGTGACTCTGGTAGGTAAAAATGAAACACAGAACAGACGTTCTTTTCTTCATGTACATAATCCTAACCCCAAAGTTAGAGTCATGGGTTTTCTAGATTATATGTTCGTGTTTAATAATAGGTCAGTTATATGAATAGTGTCATGAAGTGTGTCTTTAATTTTTGAGACCATAGGCCAGAAGAACAGGCCCAATAGCCTAATCCAATATGTGTTCTTTTATCTTTGGAAATGTTCTTTTAATAGGAAACTGGCTTTTCTTCTAGTAACAAATGGGTTCTTTTTCATTTTGGGTTGTTTATTTTGGTGAACTGGTAGATAACTATAGCAGCCTTTTGTATTTGTTTTTTGTAGGTGTGGGTGTGGAAATGTCTTAGTCACTGTTCTATTACTGTGAAGAGACACCATGACCAAGGCAACTCTTATGAAAGAAAGCATTTAATTGGCACTTGCTTACAGTTTCAGAGGTTTAGTCTATTATCACGGCAGGGCACATGGTGGCATGTAGGCAGGCACTGGGGCAGTATCTGAGAGCTCCTCTTGATCCACAGGCCAAGAGCGGATGACACTAGGCCTGACTTGGGCTTTTGGAACCCCCAAGCCCACCCCCAGTGATACACTTCCTCCACCAAGGCCATACCTCCTAATCCTTCTAATCCTTTTAAATAGTGTCACTGCATGGCGACTAAGCATTCAAATATAGGAGCCTGTGGTGATGGTGGAAATGATTCTTATTCAAATACCACAGGAAGCCAGCTGGCCATCTTCATTAATCACTAGCCTATAGGTATGTATATATATATGCATATATATATACACACATATATGTATATATGCATATATAGGTATATACATTTGTGTATATATGTGTGTGTGTGTGTATGTATTGTATTGTATTTGGCTTGGCAGGTTGGCTGGTGAGCTCTAGGGTCTGTCTCTGGTGCTGGGTTGCAGGTAAACACAGCCATCCCTCTCCTACATGATTCAGAATCAGGTCCTTCTGTTTGTGCTGCTCTTCACCGCTGGAGCCATCTTCCTGCCCCCTTTTCAACTTCTCACACTTTACAGTATCAGGGAAAAGAGTAAGCACCACAAAGGCCTCCCGTCTGATGCCATCATCAGTACCTTGAATTTTCAATAAGAGCATCTCATTATCGTCTCCCTGTTATTTTCGGGATCAGCTGATAGTATTTGACAAAAGTCAATAATTATCTGAAAGAATGTGTTACATTTTCACACCAAAAAAACCCCCACAAAAAACAGAAATGACCATGAAAGCGGTTATTGACTGTTTGCATCTGATGGTAATGGAGACTGGGTTTGACTTGTTGCTGTACCCATAAATAGTTAATCCCATTATAGAAAAGAAAATGAGCCTATTAGCCTAATTTATAGAAGAGCATTTTAACCGAGAGACCTGATGGGTTTGGAGAACACTTTCTCCAATTCTTAAATGCAATTAGGAGAGTTCCAGGTAAGATACACTGAATGGAGTTGTCTCCTCTAATTATGAGTTGAACACATTATTTTGTCTATGATTATCTATGCAGGAGCAGTTATGAGATCAATATATTTAGAAGCATTATGAGTTTTCTAACCTGTACACCTAGGCATTCTATGACTCAAACATATTACAGAAGAATTTGTCAGCTTCATATTAAAAATCCTAGCGTCACAGGGTGAGGCTGCAGCTCATTTGGTAGAGTGCGCGCAATCCCAGCACTCAGAAGGTAGAAGCAGGAGGATCCAAAGTTCAAGGTCCTTCTCAGCCACATAGAGAAATTTGAAGCCATTCTGGATTATATGACCCTGACTCAAATAAAACAAAATATCACCCAACACATGCACATGCACACACACACACACGTTTGGTTTTGTCATAATTTTCCTTAAAGTTACTGTCTTGCTACTTGACATTGTACCTTATTATGTTGTCTTATTCTCATGTTGTCTTACCATGGTTAATACACAAAGAAACTTCGTGACCACCTAATTGTCTAACAGATCCAAAGGGTCTTAGAATAATTCCTGGCATTTCAGAGCACAGTTCACAAGCCCAATGACCTCTTTCATGACGCAATGGCTGTGTGTCCACTTTATGCCTCTCATGTTCTTAAAACTGGGGCAAAGGGCAAGACCTGTTTGGGGTGATAAGCCACAGCAGACAGCTGGCTTAATGGACACTCAAAATTTCTGTTCAAATCCAGAAAGGAATTTTTTTTTCCAGTTTAGAAAAGAAAGTTTACAACCAAGCTCCCAAGATAGCTGTCCCATCCTGGCACATGAGAGCACATTGTCACACTGGGAACATGCCACAGGGTGGCCATCTTTGAAGCACCAGTTTTCAGTGGAGACTGGCTTTCATAACAGGGAATCAGTTGCCTGACTTTAGTGACTTGGAAATTCATGTGTGTGTGCAACAGTCAATATTGGGTGTCTTCCTTCATTTCTTTCCACACATGCCCACACATGGCTGAGAGGTAGCCAGTAGGTCAAGTGCCTGTTGTACAAACAGAGACTGAGTTTGGTCCTCAATACCCACGTAAAAATCCGGAAAAGGCAGTGAGCATCTACAACCTCAGCACTAAGATACTAAGATACTCAGAGGATCTCTGGAGCTCGCTTGTCAGCCATTCCAGCTGAATCGGTAAGCTAAGGTGGAAGGAAATTAAGGAAGACAACCAGTATTGACTGTTGGCATACACACACACAGACACACACACACACACACACAGACACACACACACCAGCAGACAACACTGGTTTAGCACCTCTGTTCCCATCCCTCAGCCATCCTGTTTGCCATTTGGTCACCTCATGTATTTCCTTCCTGGTTATTCAGGATATCTGCCCCATGGTGAAGCTTTGGTTTCATTACTTTGTTGTTCTTGATCTTGTAGCACCGAGGACTGACCACAGTGCCTCACCCAGAACTGGCTGAGTTCTCAGACCTGCATCTTTACCTGTTTTAATTTAGTCTTCTAAAAACTCTACCTACTCACTGTGGTTTTCCTGCCAACCCTGCCTGGTGCTGCTGCTGGCCCTAAAAATCCCATCTACTCTTCAGTCCCACTGTTTCTGTGACTCTTCCCGAGACTTTCTTAGAGACCGCCATCTCACCGTCAGAACTAAACATCCTTTTTCCATCCCCTGGAATTTTGCCTTGTTGTTTCTCTACATGTACATGTCCTCAGGGTCTGGATTCTGAGCTCTGTAAGGGAAGAGTCATCATCATGACTCTGGACATCTCTTCCTCATCCTGTGTACATGGCTGCTGACGCCGGTGCACTCAGGCATGCTGAAAACTGACGGTTCATATTGTCTCTACCTGGACACAGGTCTGCCATCACGAGCCGATGGTTATGAGTGCCTGAGGAACACGGGGTTATGAGTACCTGAGGAACATGACTCCTCAGCCTTTAGCATCTAGCACATGCAGCTGTGAGATGGTTAGAATCCATCCCCGTGGAGCGTGTGGAGCTGCAGGGACTCTAGTAGCTGGAGATATTTGGAAATGTGCAGCAGAAGGAGACAGAGTCTGGTGTTAACCTTGGCAACTCAGAGCCTTCATCCTTAGATTTAAGCTGCCTTCTCTGAGACTGGTGTATAGGTTCTGCATTAGCTTTGGCAAATATATGTCAGATATGATAAAGACTTGAAAACTACCATACCTGCTGAAACTTGTAATATTTGGGTATATATTCTCTCTCTATTGTATATAAACGGTTTTTTATTTCTTCAAAATGTTTTGTGCTAAAAATTTTATGCTATGATATTTACTTCCTTGTGTATGTGTGTGTGTATGCATACGCACATGTACACATGTGTATGCATGCATTTGGAGGCCAGGAATTCACATTAAGCATCTTCCTGTATCATTCTCCATCTCATTTCTTGAGAGAAGGTCTTTCGCTGACCTGCAGCTTGCTGTCTCAGGTGACTGGCTCGCCAGAAAGCTCCTGGGCTGCTCTTGCCTCTGCCTCCCATCATTGGGGTTACAGGCACATGCCACCGGGCTTGGTTTTTAGATGGGTGCCAAGGAGCTGGACTCAGGTCATAATGATTGTGTGGTAAGCGTACCACTAACTGAGCCATCTCCCCAGTCACTGCCTGTGATATCTTGAAATATTTGAATGGACTAGCTTCACTGGGCTCTCTCAGCATGGTTTTTAACTAAATGAAGACATGTAGCAGCACTTCCAGATTTCTCATTCTAAATCTCAGCTTCACACAGCATGCCGGAGTCATTGGCTAAGAACTCAAGTCATTGCCTTTGACCAATCATCCTGAAAATAATTTCTCTTCCTTGAACATCTGATGCAGAGCCTCAGTCAGCTCCTGTGGTGATTACCACATTCACCATCCGAAGCACTCCTGACATATGTTACGGTTGGCAGTCTGTGAATAAGCTGTCTAGACAGGGCATTAAAAGTCCCATAACACCATCTTCGTTGGCACCAACTGTGTTCGAAGACATTCTAAGCATCAGTGTGAATCAATCCACCAGGGCAGACTCAACTCTGGAATTTTCAGGTGGATGTTGGGAAAATAAGCTCGGACCCTCTCCTCATTAGACTCCAGTGACAAACTAAAGTTCGATTCCACTTAAGTTCATCCTGAGTGGCCAATGGGTTCATCAGGCTTATTTACAGAGTAAGGGTCAGAAGGTTCTAGCAGGAGTGGGTGACCTTAAAGTAGCCACAAGAGAAGCCTGCCCCAGTGTGGGTGAAGGCTCCTCATGGCTATGCAGATGAAGTTCCTCCTTTGTCCTCCCAAAACTTTGTGCTCTAGCCCCTCCCCAAGACCTAAGGTCATGTGCTGCAATGGCAGAATTGCATACCACTGATTGGGAGTCCTGGCTGGAGACTCTGGAGAGGGTTCAAGGACCCTCTCCACCCTCACCACCTTCTTCCTTGACAATCAGAAAGCCCAGCTATGATGATCTTCTGTGAACAGACACGGATGGTCTTGTAAAGATGGCAGCTGGTCTGCTGGGCAGACAGTGCTATACAGCGTGGTGGAGCTTGTGCGCATTGCCTGTGAAATGCAGGTGACAGGCACAGAGGTATACACACTGACATGGATGTAGAATGTGATGGTATGGACATGCCTCGGAAAGATGAAGGACTGGAAAGGCTAGAACATACACATGAGGACAAAGTTTCTCATCTCCCTCAGACCTGAGAAATCTGCTGGACATAGTATATAGCCTGCATTTTGTACTCGCTTAAATATGCTCTGTGTGTTCCCAAAAAGACCAATATTTATATATCACGCTCACCAAGTTAAATTTCCTATCCTACATTAAGCCTGTGTGATGAATGGCTTTATCTGGCCTATTACAGTCTGTTAAACCATAAATCCCCAGGCAGGAGAAGCACTAAGAAAAAATGCATAACCTGAATGAACAAAGCCAGCAAGGGACAAACCATTTCTGTTTAAGATGGTTACAGTCCATCATCTTTGCTAACAATAATATGTAAAATACCTTGGAAAACTTATTTGCTCTCATTTTCCTTCCACTTCAATTTCTATTGCTAACAACAAAAAGGAGTGTTGACACAGGACTATCTGGCCCGATATTTCCACTTCCCTACTTTATTACCTACATAATACTGTGTTTTTGAGCCAATTTGTATTTCCATTCTTGTTGTTAGGTCAATGAGTTGATGAATAAACACGGATATGAATGTGCCCCTCTATTCTAGTTAGAATGCTGACATTGTAAGCAGTCTTTCAGTTTAAAAAAATATCCTGGGCTGGCAAGAAGGGTCAGTGGGTAAAGATGTTCGCTATGCAAGCCTGATGCCCGGAGTTTAATCCTGGCACCCACAGTGGAAGGAGAGAAGGGCTCCCAAAAGTTGTCTTCTAACCTCTGCTTGTGACTTGTGACATACCCATATATCATACACACACTACTAATAAAAAAAGACTCATAAAAATTAAAATTTCCTATACTTTTATCTCAGAAGTTTTTTTTTTCTTTTTTTCCGCATCATTTCCACAGAACCTGGTGCTTGGTTCAGGTTTTAATCTGCTTTGTATTAAAGGTACTTAAGCAATGTTAGTGGCCATCAATAAGGTGTCTTGTTCAATTAAAATTACTGGGTGCTTTTTAAGCGTCTTTCTTTGTATTACACAAACTAGAACATAGAGGGTTCGGAAGGGGGAGGGAGTCGTGTGAGCCTGGTCATTTAGTTTCTCACTCAGGCTGGGTGACCTGGCGAGTCAGGGGAGTAGTTTCAGAAATTATGCTTGGGTAACGGGAATAAAGCATGTCCTGCTGGGGAGCGAATCTGTGCAGAGCCAATAAGAAGCACACACAGCCCCTCTGGCCTGAGGATGTCTGACATGTGAGTGATGGCTGTGCAGAGGCCACCATGTTCAAGCCTGCTCCCTGCTGTCCTGGGGCTCAGCTTCGTAAACTCTAAACTCAGGACTCTCCCCACCCTCCCCCCCACATCTGGTTGATTTAACCCAATTTGGGAGTGTGTGAGAAACTTGCTAACAGTAAAGTCCTGCAGAATGTGTCATAAATGACCCAGATTAGTTGGAACTGCAATGGAATGAGTCTGTGGGGCTCACAACAACACCTGTCCATGTGCATCCGAGGACATCAGTCATCGAAGCCTTGGTTCTGGACACACAGCATGGACGCTGAACTGTGCACAGGGTCACACCAGGAAGCACCAGGGAAGGCTGCCTGAGACAACAGCTCAGGTCTGGGACAGTCATTTAGGAACTGCAGTGTTTTTACTGGACATGTTAACTTTTGTGACCTTATAGAAACATCACACGCTAATTCCAGAAATGAAAGACCTTAAACGTTTTCTCAATGTCATTCGTCTGCACGTGAGTTTTAAATAGTCATGTCCATGGATTGTTTTGTGTTACAATGTTTGGTTTTGAATATTGCTGTTTGAATCACGGCAATGTTTCATGAAAAAAAATCATTAAATGAATTTTGGCTTGTGATTAAGACAGAGCTCCTAACACTTGCTGAGATGGTCCTAAACATACTTCTGCCATTTTGTGGTACATGTTTATGCAAACCTTTCACACTGACAGTTAGAAAATCAAACTATCAATCAAGTCTGAGAAATGTTGAAGGTACTCTGCATCCCTGGCATCAAATATTCAGTCCATTTAATTCTCTGTGTAAAATTAAAGCGCCCATCTCATTCGTATGCAAAGTTGCATTTGTTTTCATAAAGAGTGAAAAGTGTATGTGTACTGGGGAGTTTATTTAAGATAAACGTCGTCATGATTTATTGGCAAATGTTTTTTTTTTGTATCTATTACATATCTCGATTGCTATTTGTGCTTCTGCTATCATGCCTATGCAACTAGGGTCACATAAACATTTCCTAGGCAAGGAGAAACAAGGGGAAAGTTTAAGAAGCTATGCCCTGAGCAGACAGGCTCCAGAGGGAACTTGTGAGCAAATTCATTCTTACTGGTGCTGCTGGAGGGGAACATTTAAACATGACAGGCTAAACATGCCTGGTAATATGGGATGGCTCAGGCTGCAGTTTTTCTGGGCGAGGATAAAAATGAGGAGGTTGTCTTCTCTGGTATGGTTTACTCTGAAGTTCGTGGAATTCATTAAGCGACCTGGCAGATGCTTAGCATCACAGTTACACACACAGCCAGCTCCGCTACTAGATTGTGGAGGACCGGAGTGCAGAACACTCATCTGATTCATAATGGTGTTTTATAACTCCCTGAATGCATGCACACAGCATCCTGTGGGACTACATGGTATCTTGGAAGATTTCTGTGGGTTCAAACTTTGCTCAGTGGACTCCCATATAATTCTTTGTGTAATCATGAGACCATAAGCACATATTCATATAGGTTCACATGTATGTATGTGCATGAGTTTGTATGTATACATTCATGGGAGTTGACATGTATGAATGCACATAAGTTTGTATGTGCACATACATGTGGGTTCACATGTATATATGCATGTGTGTTTGTAAGCACACATTCACGTGGGCTCACGTGTTTGTATGCACGTGGAGAAGAGGTTATCTTCAAGTATCATTCCTCAAGGGCTTTCCAGTCAATTTTGTTTTTTTTTAAGGTTTATTTATTATTTATACAGCATTCTCCCTGTACACCAGATCTCACCATAGATGGTTGTGAGCCACCATGTGGAACTGAATTTAGCACCTCTGGAAAATTAGTAGGTGTTTTTAACCTCTGAGCCATCTTTCCAGCCTCTCCATTTTGGTTTTTGAGGCAGCCTCTCACTTGGCCTGGAGTTCACTAAGCAGGTCATGGTGGTCTGCAGCGAGCCTCAGGGATCTGCTGGTAAATAATTCCTAGTGTAGGTTCTGGGAATTGAACTTAGGTCCTTCTGTTTGTATGTCAAGTTCTTTACAGGCTGAAGTCTCTCTGCCACTCCTCCTTCTGTTCTCCTTCATCAGTAGAGCAAATTATCCACCTTATGAAGAACTTAATCCTTCAAAAGAAGCCACAATGAAAGGAAACTGCTCTTCAACTGATGTGGAAATGGACCACGCTCTACCTGAAGGCTGACATCATAATGCTTGAGCACGCCCCGTGCAGGGCATCAGATCTACCCAGTCCTCAGTTTTCCTGGTGGATCTACCCAGAATAACACCAGTCTCCCATCTTTCAAGTAGTTGAAGTGGGTTCTTGTGGTAAATTTCATGCAAGCTTTGACTTTATACTGAATTTTCTATTTCTTTCTCCCATGACTTATTTCAGACGAATTGCTGTTCTTTCTTTGAAAGGATCTCCTTTGGCAGTCTCTCTTAAAAAAAAAATAAAAACACTCATTTCCGAGGCAGGTCTTTGTGCTCAGGTGTGAGCAGTGCAGAGTACAGGGTGTACTGAGGACTCTGCACAGCGGTGAAACTCCGAGCTACAGAAGGGTGTCTGGAGAATGAGGCAGAGGAAGGCTGACTCAGACCCTGCAAGCCAAACACTGTGTGTGTGTGGAGGGGAATAAGTGTGTAAGTGCATGATAGGTGTGTATGTTTTATGTGTGTTTCTGTGTCTAAGTGTGTATGCCTGTGGTGTGTGTGTTTCTATGGAACATGTGTGAATATGTCTATATTGCTGTGTATATGGATCTAGGTATGTCATGTATTTATGATGTGTGTATATGTATATGTGTGTTTATATGTGTAGGTACAGTATGGACGTGGTATGCATTCAGAGGTCAGAGGACAACCTTGGGAGTCAGTCCTTCTGCCTTGTTAGAGGTGGGGTCTCATTACTGTGAGTATGCTATATTTCTGACCTGAGAGCTTGTCTTAGGTAGTGTTCTACTGCCGTGAAGAGACACCACGAACACAGACACTCTTATAAAAGAAGGCGTTTATTTGGGGCTGATGTACACTTCAGAGGTTGAGTCCATCATCATTATGGTGGGAAGCATGACAGCACACAGATAGACATGGTGCTGGAGAGAGCTGAGAGTTCTACATCTGGATCTGCAGGCAGCAGGAAGAGAGAGAGGCACTGGGCCTGGCCTGAGCATCTAACTCCTCAAAGCCCACCCTCAGTGACACACTTCCTCCAACAAGGCCACACCTCCTGATTGTGCCTCTCTCTATGAGCCTATGGGGCCATTTTCATTTAAACCACCAAAGGACCTCTGAGGATCCCCTCGTCTTTTTCTCCCACATCAACAGAGGAATGCTAGGATTCCAGATGTAGGCTACTGGGTCTGGATTTTACATGGCTCTGGAGATCTGAGCTCAGGTCATCCTATTTGTTCAGCAAGCACTTTGCTTCCCAAGAATGTCCCTTGCCCCTTGCTCTGCTTCTGTTGTAGAGACAAAACCCAGGGCCTTTACACATGACAGGTTTGCACTCTGCCATTGAACTTGTGGTCCTCTTCCCTCTGCCTCTGCCTTCCATACACTGGCATTAAAGGGCTGTATCAGCACATCTACCGGAGGACTTTTATTTTCTTATTTACACAAAGGCATCGAATGAGCTTGCCATTACTGAATCTGTCACTCTGCCCCCTTCTCGCCCTGCACCTTAGACACTGTACATCTTAATAACACAGCTGAGATTCTCTGTGCTGTTTGCTAATTGCATCAAGTTGCAGCAGTTTGACCTCGTGAGTAACGGTAGTCCTTCAGCTGTACTTACATAAGCCTCTGCGGAGCCAGGTTTCTCTTATTGTATGTGACATTGATAGATGTTATTGAGAAGGATAAAACTTACCACAACTCATACAGATCTTCCACGTTGACTTGGAGTCATCAATCAACACACTATAGAAATGTGAGTTTCCAGCTAGTCCACTACACACCTCATCATTTCCATCTTCTTTAAAATTTAGCTCAGAGGAGATCGGGCGTGTTCAGGGTGATATGGCCGTAGACTAAAATTTAGCTCAGAACAGTAAACCCTTTTCTTGAGCTTCTTGCTTTCTATCTGTGGTGCTTTCCAGAATCAAGACTGTTGGAGGATAACAATGTTAATTAGGTTCCTATGAAGCACCCTCAAGTTATTTAATTCCTATATTAAAATTTCATGGTGGGTGGGTATCAGCCACACCAGTGTCTGACCTGCAGTCTCTTTCCCTGTTGCTCATTTTCCATTTCTTTTGAAAGCCAGGGCACCTTTTTATACCTGCAACTCTGACGTTGCCACCTTTTCTCCACCTGTAAAGACGTTACGTGCCGCCAACTCTTTCCTGGCACGTCATGGTAGCCAAAGAAGATTAGTGGAAACTTGCGGGTGGGTCTGCAGTTCTGAATGCCCCCGAAGGCTTCTGGGATGATGTATCCTGAGAGCCTCTTTTTCCAGAGGCTTTGGACAAGAGCCAGGGGATGAGAGCTACAGAAGAGTAGCTTCAGCACACTTCTGGATTAAGTCATGTCACAAGGACATCAGCCTGGATGTTATTTCAACCCTACAGCCTTTTCCCTGCATTGCTAAGTATGTTAAGAGAACATACTTTACTTCTGGAATTTATAAAATTCTCATAAAAATTCTGAGGGTTGTAGTGACTTACGTATTTCATCCTATCATGCTCGAGAGGCAGAGGCAGACAGAGCTCTGTGAGTTCGAGGCCAGCCTGGTTTACAAAGTGAGTCTGGGACAGCCAGGGCTACACAGAGAAACCCTGTCTCAAAACAAAACAAAACAAAACAAAACAAAAAAGCATTCTGAAAGAGTGAGATTCCCGTGCGCTCTGCAGTCACCGATAAAGGCTATGGTGTCTTAGGATCTGATCTTCATGCTGGTAGAGTTTTAAGCACAAGCCAGTCAGGTGCTGGTTCTGTTTGCTCCTCATCTGTTCGACATTGTAGAGACACCTGACAGCTCCATTAATGAAATGAATCTCCAGCTCTTCAAGGCTGGCAAAGGGGTGACAGATAGGTGCCTCCTTTTCAACCTTGGAGCATCTGTGTGAGATTGCATTAGGGGCCGCTGGCTTCCTTTTTCGTTTTCCCTTAACTAATACCCAGGTTCCACATAGGCAGAGATCACGCCTTCTTCATTCACTGAAGTTCTTCCAGAGCCTCCATGGGTCGTAGCAACTAAGAGTTATGTAACAAATCATTAAAGCTAGTCAATGAGAAAATACCGTTATTTTTGCTACATTCAGTCCTTTTATCAGAGAGAAAATGACAGGGAAAGTTCAGGCTCATTTTTGCTATGACAACCAACTGCATTATAGCCTCTTAGCTTTGTGTTATTCTTCTTGCTTTGGGACTTCAAGAATGACTTAGCGAAGTGCCATGGTGGCACCATGAGAGACATTGTACCAGCTGGTCAGGTCATTCTGTGTCACAGCTGGGCATGACTGTTGAGGGAAAGGACACTGATGTATCTTCCCACACATCTCCAAACTCTTTGCTCTCTGTGCATCAGCCAACCCGGTGCCTCCCTGGAATCCTTCCTCATGGAATCTGCTCCTGTGTCACATTCTAGTTTCTCCGATGGCTCTGGCTATTTCCAGAGGCTGTAGACCTGTAAGAGGTGGGACCTGGCTGGTGGAGGCGGGTCAACAGGGTGAACCTTTGAAGGTCACAGATCCGCCCTCTGCTCCTTGCCTTCCCTCGGTGTGTCTGTACGGTCCAGCTGCCCCCCCCCCACCAACCTCCCTGGATTGAAAGTCTCTAAAAATGTGAACCAAAAGAAAAATTTCTTTCTTGAAATTCTTCCTGCCAGGCCAGGCAGTGGTGGCACACACATGTAATCCCAGCATTCTGGAGACAGACAGAGAGGTAGGCGGAGCTCCAGAGGCCAGCCTGGTGTACAGAGCAAGTTCCAGGCTAGCCATGGCTGCGCAGAGAAGCCCTGTCTCAACAAACAAACAAACAAACAAACAAACAAACAAACATAATGTATCCTGTCAGAAATGAAAAGTAGCTCACCTACTTCCCACTGGTTAACGCTTTTGCATTTGAACACACTTCTCACACTCCTTCTGTCAGCTTCTGTCAGCTATAGGCACTTGGTTAATATAGTTTTAAAAGTTTATTTCTCCTACAGTCCCTGGATATTTCTGGTAATATCTATTTGCTTCTTTAAAATTCTGTTTCATAGGAGCTCCTTTCCTTCTAAAATAATTAACTTTTTCTTGGAATTTTTTGGAAATGGGGCTTTATGTAGCCCAGGCTGTCCTTGAATTGGCACTGTAGCCACAGATGACCTTAGGTTCCTGATTCTCCTGCCCCTGCCTCCCTGATGCTTGGATTACAGGCATGTGCCACCACTGCTGTGATTTTTTTTTTGAGCATTGATTTCATGTGTCTATTTTGATCTGATAAGCAAAGTCATCGTTCCTGGCTGCCACCCTGAGCACACTAGACTCCTGTCATGTGATACTGGGTGCGCTTCCTGGGGCTCTGACTGTGTGTGTCACTTCATAGGCTCTTGGACTGCTGTGCAAGGGACAGACACGTCCGTATCTTTTCTCTGCTTACTGGTTAAGAGCTGTAGGCCAGACTCTCATGTCTATCTCAGTCATGATTACAAGCAACCAGGACAAAACACATGCCAAATATCTAACACAGTGTTCACTAGCCACCTAAAAATTGTGTGTGTGCGATGTGAGTGCAAAACATTTGCATGTTTCTCAAGGAAGACAGGGAAACAGGCCGATGCTGATGCCGTCCTCAGGCCTTTTAAGTAGTGTCTGAAAGCTGTGTGTGAGAGAGCTGAGCGGAGTGGCCGCTGTGCAGGGGCGTAGAGTGAACCTCACAGCAACACCGAATGACCCTCCAGTATCGTTGCAGAGCGGCGCACATCCTATCATGGACAAAAACCATCAGAGGGCCCGCAAAGTCAGCTGTGTCCCCAGGCTGCCTGCGCTCTGTTTGTTCTCCTCAGTTTTGACAAAATCTGTGAAGAAATGAGGAATCAGGAAACTGGAAAGGTACAGCAAGCGTTCTGTGTTAAATAGTCACACAGACAGCAGAGACAAAGTAAAAGCTTTCATATTAGAACCATGCTGTCTTTCCTGGGGACACAGGAACACACGTCCACTCACCCCAGGTTGGGAACCAATAGCAGACTGGAGAAACAATTTCACCAAAGTCCAACTTGGTGAACCAACTGGGGTTACTTACAGTGGCATCAGTAACTGAGAAGCACAGGGAAGCCCAGCCCAGCCTGGCTACAGCTCACCCACAGTGCCTGTCTGGAGCGCTCTGCACACCTGAAAGGCTGATCGGCTGCTTGGAGAGTCTCTGCCCCAGGAATAGTTTAGAAAACCTTGGGGAGGGGTTTTGTGAAGTTTTAGGAGCTTCTAGGGACCCGTGAGTTTTAATTTCCTGAGGATTCATGATTCCTCCTGGAGGAAATATTTCAGTTTAGAGGAAATAGCTACAGAGCAGTCAGAATGGCCACCCTGAGTCCCTATAGTCCCAGTTATGCATAGATTTTAGGGAAACAGAAACATACATAGGTTTGTGCGCATGCTAGTAATGCTGGCTAGCCGAGGTAACCTTGTCTGTACCAATGACAGTGTAGAACTGTGGAATGATGGATGACACAGTAAGTGTCTCGAATAGGACATCTACTTGTTTCTGAAGCATTTGAATTTTGGGTGGTTGTTGTTATCTGTGTCGTTTGAGTTGACAGGAGAAAGGAGGCTGGGGAGATGGCTCAGGGCACAAGAGCACTTGCTGCACAAACATGAGGAACTGAGTTTAAATCCTAAGCACCTGTAAGTTCTGGGGCTGGTCACATGCTCCTGTAAACCCCAGCATTGTGGGCTGCAAAGGCAGGAGGATTGCCCTGACATGCTGGTGGCCAGCCTTGATCCTCACTCAAGGGTGAGTGAGAGACCAAGTCTTAAGGAGCTAAGGTAGTGTGATAGAGCAGCCCCCTTCCCTCTCAGCCTCGATGGCTCCCACAGAGATTCTAGTGACATACCCATAGTGCAATACACATAGTACAAGTATACACACACACACACACACACACCACAGTAAATAAATACCAAAACTAAAGTGTTTTAACAAACAGTTCAAATTTAAGGAAAACAATCTTCCAAAATAAGATGATGTAATCCCAGCACTCAGGGAGGCAGAGGCAGGTAGATAACTGTGAGTTCAAGGCCAGCCTGGTCTACAAAGGACAGCCAAGGCTACACAGAGAAACCATGTCTCAAATAAATAAATAAAATTTAAAAATAAGTTAGTTTATGGGGCTATGGTTAAGTGACCACTCCCCAGGGGTTTGCCCCTGAATATTCAATTGTAAACATAGTATTTAGTAGAAAATAAATATCCTCATTTCACAAAGCCATGTGTATAAAATGTCTTAAACATTGTAACTAATTCTTACAGTCTGGTCAGAAACTTACAAGTCATCATGGTAGTCTTGGTACCCTGGAGTCTGTGTGGCTTGGGGCAGAACTTGAATTTCCAGGGACTATGGGGACCATTCATGGAGCCATGTGCTTCACCCGCAAATGTGAACAGCAAAGCTCCGAAAGGTCTCCTGGATTTAGACAAATAACGGTTTCAATGGAATGTTCTCCCTGGACAGACAGAGAGACAGGAACTGTGACTTGATGTGTTATTCTTTGTTTCTGTTACCTTTGATGGAAGTGCGTAAATCCCACTCTAACAAATTCCCACTTTAGTATCTTCAACAGGATCCTTCTTAGATCTGCTAGCACACAGGGATGTGATTTCCACCTCATGTCCCTGTCCCGGAACAAGCTAAAAGGGCAAGAAAAATCCTACTGGGGCTTTTTTTATTTTCTTGGTGCTTCTATCCCTGAAGCACCAAGGAGAACGGGGGTCTGCCGTACAGTTTTTCAGTAAGGAGCAGGCATAGATTCGGTCTATTACTTAATACAAGTACAAGTAACTACTGGGAGGTGTAACTATTGGAATCCTGCCAGATGTTTTTAGACTCCAAGAATATCAGCTTCCTCTCTTGAAGAGGTGAAGGGACACATTTCTAGTGTCAGGAAAATAAACAAGGTGAGGTGTACCTATCCAGCATTGGTAAAATAAACATGGCAAGACAGTACATGTTATCAAAGACAAATTGACCTTGTCTCATAAATCAATCGAAGGTAATTAAATAGAGGTGATTTAAAACAAGCTGGGAAGACTTTAATTACTTTTTTCCTTCCTTTTCCTTCCTTCTGTCCTTCCTTCCTTCATTTTCTTCCTTTTTAACTTCTGCTATTTTTACGTTACAGTAAGGAGCTACCTAAGTGGGGAGGTAAAAATGGCCACTGCAAATTTTCATACGTATTCATTGAATACTCAAATGAGCCCAAGTTAGGTCAGTGGCTGATTTCAAGTTAACATTATGTCTTTAAATAAATGGAAAGTGGGGGCTGGAGAGATGGCTCAGTGGTTAAGAACAGTGTGTGCTTCTTCCAGAGGTCCCAGCAACCACATGGTGGCTCACAACCATATTGCAATCTAATGCCCTCTGGGATGCAGGCATACTTGCAGATAGAGCACTCATATGCATAAAATAAAATAACAACAACAACAACAAAAAAGTTTGAGAAAAAAGAGAATGAGGACACTGAGGAAGGAAGTGAGACTCTTCCCATGGCTGGTTGTGAGCACCGTGAAATGGCCACACTGCGTGTTTAACCGCCCTTTGAGAGGCTTACCACTTACCACGTGTAGGCCTTGGAAAGTCTAGAAGGATCCTGGAGAGCAAGAAAGGGCGGCTACAGCAACAGTTAGTGCAGGACTGAAGGCCTGGGTGTGGATGGGAAAGCTTAGAAAAAATCCATGCCTCAAAAACCTTCGGTCATGCTGATGTTTAGAATACTATTGCTTACCATGGGATACAAACATTGTATGTTGCTTTCCTTCAAATTGACGTTGGAGTTCTGAGTGTTAACCCTGGCAGTACTGGTAGACATAAACACCATTCCTCCAAACGGTGGCTTCAGGGTAATTTGATGTGCTTCAGTGAGTTGTCATTCTTTCTTCACACACTTCAAGCATATTACTTGTGGCCATGAGGCCATCAGTCCCAGAAATATCATAGGGAAGAAAAATTTCATACAGTGAACCAAAAGTGCAAGTCATGCGCTGGAGAGATGATTCAGTGGTTAAGAGCACATGCTATCAAAGCAGACTCCTGGGTTTGGATCCCAGACCCCACAGGGAGGCTCACCACTGTCTGTGACTCCAGTTCACAAGGATCCAATCCCTCTTCTACCATCCATGGGCACCTGCACACACATCGCCTAAATATACACACTCAGGCACAAACACATTCACATAAATAAATATTTCATTATTGCAACTCATCTCATACATTAGGTTTCAAAGAAGAAAATTAACCCCCTGGGTTGTCTCCAGTATGAGCTATTATTTAATTTTTATATAATATAGAAAAATGGTTAGTGTTTCTCTTCCTTCCCTTTATCAATAAACTAAAGCAGAACCACCTTGGCCCCACCAGTCACGAACGACAAAAGTGACAGCAGCCTGTTGGTTAATTTGGAATATATTGATGAGGCCAATACCCAGGGAGAATGCTTGATGAGCTGGGCACTTAATAACAACTGGAATTTCATGGGGAGTCTGGTGGGAAGCGAGAGAGCCCGTCTCTACCTTGCTCCCTGGCTGAGCTGTAGCTAGACTGTTTATCTGCGTCTGCATGTTAATGTCAGGAGAATTTATGCTTTAAATTTTTTGTTTCCTGGCTACATGCAATCTTCACAACAACAAGGATGTATTTTACGAGCACTCGCTCAGCACTTTCCTTGCTTGCCTCCCATCTGATTCAAACATCACTTCCATGGAGGCAAGATCACTAGCAAAATGTTTCAGCCAAGAGAGGGCAAGGAACACGGAGCTGAGCTGTGGAGCAACACGGCAGATGGTGATCGAGTAGCCCACGTGTCGCTTAACTCACTTCCTTGCCATCTTAGTGACAGCCCCAGGTCTACATTGGCTCCAGTCTGGAGCAAACTGACTCTGGGTGCTTTTCTGATACTCAGCTTCCCTGGAATCCAGGGACCCTCAGTTCTCCTGTAGAATTTGACAGGAGAGCACAAGCATTGGTTTTCTTGCTGTTAACTTTAAACTTTGCAGCTGTCAGTGTGCGTGCATGTGTGTATGTGTAGGTGTGTTTACATGTATTTATGCATATATATGTGACTGTATGTGTGCATGGATGCTTGTGTGTATGCTTGTGTGTGTATGCTGCTTATGTGTGTCTGTGTCTGTGCATGTGTGTATGTACATGTGTATGTATGCCTGTGTGAGTGTGTATGGCTATATGCATGTATGTATATATATGTGCACATGTGTGTTGGCATGTTTGTGCACATGCACACAGGTGCACACATCTGAGGGCATGCTTTTGTGAGGCCAGGGAACATCTTTGGTATTGCTGCTTAGGCACAGCCCTATTTTGAGATAGGCTCTCTCACTAGCCTGGAACTGGCCACATAAGCTAGGCTGACCAGCCATTGAGCCACAGGGATCTGCCTGGCTCTGCCTTCCCAGTTCTGGGATTGCAAATGTGTGTCCCTCTTTATGTGGGTTTTGGGGATAAGGCTCTCATGCCTACACAGCCAGCACTTATTGACTGAGCCATCTCCCCAGCCCACCAGCTGCCAAAGTTTTGAACATCGGTTTTCAGCTTCTATTGAATTTGACAAAATCCAACACCCATTCATGTTTAAAGTCCTGGAGAGACT
This sequence comes from Pachyuromys duprasi, assembly GCA_028658305.1. Lineage (NCBI taxonomy): Eukaryota > Metazoa > Chordata > Mammalia > Rodentia > Muridae > Pachyuromys > Pachyuromys duprasi. The sequence continues at coordinate 5,533,034 of CM053749.1, forward strand.
AGGGATACAAGGCACATACCTAAACATAGTAAAGGCAATATACAGCAAGCCTATAGCTAACATCAAACTCAATGGAGAGAAACTCAAATCAATCCCAC